>SDVV010015200.1:0-14592 GCA_016164225.1 Gammarus roeselii
ACTTTTCATGTTTCATAAATGTTGGTCCAACGGCATCAGCACAAATCATGGACAGATGAACACAGAAACAGGCGATGGCACATTAGCACAACAGGCGATGACATATTAGCACATTAGCACAACAGGCAATGACACATTAGCACAAGCAATGACACATTAGCCCATTAGCACAAGAGGCGATGGCACATTAGCTCATTCGCACAGCAGGCGATCACACATTAGCTCATTAGCACAACAGGCGATGGCACATTAGCACAACAGGCAATGACACATTAGCACAACAGGCAATGACACATTAGCACAACAGGCAATGACACATTAGCACACAAGGCAATGACACATTAGCACAACAGGCGATGCCACATTAGCTCATTAGCACAACAGGCGATGACACATTAGCTCATTAGCACAATAGGCGATGACACATTAGCTCATTAGCACAACAGGCGATGACACATTAGCTCATCAGCACAACAGGCGATCACACATTAGCTCATTAGCACAACAGGCGATGGCACATTAGCACAACAGGCAATGACACATTAGCACAACAGGCAATGACACATTGCACAACAGGCAATGACACATTAGCACAACAGGCAGTGACACATTAGCACAACATGCAATAATACATTAGCTCATTAGCACAGCAGGCAATGACACATTAGCTCATTTGCACAACAGGGGATGACACATTAGCTCATTAGCACAACAGGTGATGACACATTAGCTCATTAGCACAACAGGCGATGACACATTAGCTCATTTGCACAACAGGCGATGATACATAAGCTCATCAGCACAACAGGCGATGACACATTAGTACATTAGCACAACAGGCGATGACACATTAGCTCATTAGCACAACAGGCGATGACACATTAGCTCATTAGCACAACAGGCAATGACACATTAGCTCAACAGGCGATGACACATTAGCACAACAGGCGGTGACACATTCGTTCATTAGCACAACAGGCAATGACACATTAGCTCATTAGCACAACAGGCGATGACACATTAGCTCATTAGCACAACAGGCGATGACACATTAGCTCATTAGCACAACAGGCGATGACACATTAGCTCATTAGCACAACAGGCAATGACACATAAGCTCATTAGCACAACAGGCGATGACACATTAGCTCAACAGGCGGTGACACATTGGCACAACAGGCAATGACACATTGGCACAGCAGGCAAAGACACATTAGCACAACAGGCAATGACACATTTGCTCATTAGCACAACAGGCAATGACACATTAGCTCATTAGCACAACAGGCAATGACACATTAGCTCATTAGCACAACAGGCGATGACACATTAGCTCATTAGCACAACAGGCAATGACACAATAGCACAACAGGCGATGACACATCAGCTCATCAGCACAACAGGCGATGACACATTGGCTCATTAAAATATTGATAGGCTTGATGAACATAAGCCTAATTTGAAAAACTTTATTGTATTGTAATTTTAGTAGTGTATGCAAATTTTTATTATTGTCATTTCAAACATTTATAATATTACTGAATTATTTTTTCAAGTATCGGCAATTTTTAGCCGATGCAAATACCTATACCTTCACCATTTGCCAATACATGTCAATGTTGATACCACCCAAATTTGTTGATATCTCATTTCATGCTTAATTTTGCTGTTATTATATTCCAACCAAAATTGCACAAAATATGATTTGGTTCTTTACACATTCGCAGCTATGCCAACCTTGCATTTGACTGTTGTAGTGAGATGCTAGAGTGAAAGGGTTGAAATGTCTCAGAAGATATAGCTATATATATAGCTAGCTTCCAAACACAGACACCAAGTCACAAAGAATTGGCCATCCGAAAAATAAGTTTTGATCATTATTACCTGCCAGGGTATAAACCAGTGAACTTAAGCAAAATAGTGTATTTTCGGGAGCCAAAACTTCAATCAGTTTTGGAAATAAAATGTTGCCTTTTTCAAATTAGAACTATTCAAGAAATTGTTTTAAAAAAATCAGGTATATATTTAGCATAATAATAATGCAAATTCAAGCATGTCACAGACATGAACAACAGTGCTACTGAAATCCACTAATGATTGTGTAGAGCTACCTCTAATGACTTTTCTTGTTAAGATTTGTTTTTTTAATACACAGAATAGCTACACAATGTTATTAGATTGTCCATAAAATGCATCAAGCTAGGAAGATGAATCCTCATATTCTATCTTTGTTGCTCTAAAAGATGTATGACATTCACAGAGCTTTTTTAGCTAGCCAGCATCCTAGCAATATCAAATTGCTGGCTACAGGCTACTTCAAAAATAGCTACATAGAAAGGTTCAGTTTTTCATCACAAAGCTAGCTACATCCAGTTGAAGGCTCATGATGACAAGCTGTTTTATCATTTGTAAAATAGTATATCATGTCACAAAAGTTGCACTTATTGCTCCATGCATTGCTAAATTTGAACTAGATCAGCACATTGCATAATCTACATTTTAAATTTTTTTCTTGTATGGGTGACCCAAACTTATTAGCCAATCATTTGCTACCTTGACCACAGTCACACAAGGCTCCCAGAGTCATTGCTAAAACATGACACATGCAAGTGGACATTATAGTTATCGCATTTGCTGCCATAGCTCTTAAAATGAATTTCCTCCAATTGACTATTTTTTGAAATGTGGTAATGAAAATGAGCCAGAAAGATAAGTGTGACAGGTGGTAAGTGTTTTTCAACAGTATTTAGGAGAGAATAAGTGAAAGAGTTGAAGGTAAAAAATTTATTGACCAATCTGTAAAATGACCTGGGGTGATATAACCCTCCATGTCCTTCAGAAAGAGAAGTATTTTTGTATAAATGTATATGTTTAGGTCTATCCAGCCAAGTTGAGGCAGAGAGCATCTGGGCAGTTTAGGAGGCATGGGGCAGGAGCTCATGTCTTGGACCTGCCCCACTTATTTTTTTTTCAGGATTGTATATCTTTGTATAGCTAGTAAGTACTGTGGGTAAGTTATATATTCCTCCAGCATCATTGCATCATAGTAATGCAATTTCACTTTAGTTTGTTAGTCAAGTTTAACTGTGAATTGACTTGGATAAACCACAGGATGGGTTAGATAGGTTGAGAAAAGAGGATAGATTTGCCGCTCAAGGCCAGAGTGGCCTAACAGAGTTTACCAGTTACTGTCATAGGGAACTGGGCTAGTATCTACTTGAGTATGACAGGGTATAGTTGTGCCAGTTTCACCCTCCTAGGACAATTTGCCCAGCAATTTATAGTGCCTCTCCAAACTACAAAATGTTACAATTGTAACTAAACTTGGTTACATGATAGAATATTATTATTTAAATTGGTAGCTAGGCACAACCAACATACCATGATAGGCAGCGATGCAGTTATTTAGCCTAATGCAGCTGTTGTAGTTACAATGTGACAAACAGAGTCAAGCAATGGGTGGACAATCACAGAAAGAAGTTGTCAAACCCCCCAGCTGCAGAAGCTGTTTTATTTGCTATATGAGCACACAATTATTAATTATGAAAACATTGTGATTGTTTACTCATTCAGAATGCTTCATTATTAATAACAAAATTGGTAAAAATTCAAATTAGTGCATTAGTATGCTAGACTGTTTGAGCATCCAAGATATTAACAAAGCCAAACCAGTAGCTGGAACAAAATCAATCATGGTAGCTGGTAATGATGGTAAATATAATGTATTCTTAAGCTACACTGACCTCAGCAGCCATACGCACACCAATTTTAATAGCTAGTCAATTTTCAGAGTGATCTATATTTGGCAATGACACTTCTTTAACGGTTTACATTCCTTCACGGTCAGCATGACCACGAAAGAACCATCACTGCAATAGTAATGGAATGTGGGCAAGTGTTGCTGTCATATAGTCAAATTTATGTTTAGTAAGAAGAATGATAATTACTGTAGTAATTCAAGATAGGGATAAAATATTTATACAGATTGGTACATTCTTACAGACTTGAAAGAAACATGCCTTTCTACCTACGAATGCAATCGCAAATTTACTATACGTAAAAAAGACCGCAATCTCCTTCTAGGGTAGGTTGTAGGGACATAGCTAGTGCCGTGCCCATCGGTCACCCATCTCACAGGCTTCACAATCTCTCAATTGTCTGTCATAGGGGGAGTCAGGCATCACCTAGAATATTCACAAATGGAATAGGATATCGGCGACAAAATCAGAAGCAGTTAATAACGAAAGGCAACAAATCAAATACTTAAAATCCCAACAATTGATCTGTTGTTAGCGGCTTCTACGAGTTGCAGACTGCGGCTGCTACAGCAGACGACACCCGTCAGCTGGAATGGTGAGGACGAGACTTACCATTTTCCGCGGGATCGCCTTTCTTTGCCGTTGCAGCATTTCCCATCGTTTAAAGACTTGGAAGACACAAAACGGCTCTCCCTGACAGACTCCAGGATGATAAAACGCATAAAATTCCACACGTAAACGTATAAAAATGGTAAAAAAGGAACACTGAACCACCACAGCGCTACAAACTGCACCCTATCGACACCGCGTTAGATTGCTCACTGACTGGTGCTGCGTAGCAATACACGCAGCGGCACTGCGAGCGCCAGCGCACCGCTAGCAAACATGAACTAACAGCAGTCAAACAGCTTATGCTCACTCATTCATTCACGCCATGGGTATACGTGCGGAGCATGTTATACAAATTTAATTCAGCTAGAATCCTTCTATAAAGCAGCAAATGATTCAATGCTGAAGTAGAGCTGTGAACCTACAGTTATAGTAGACAATTTGAGGATTGCTAATACAACAAACAAAAAGAGCACTGTAGAACAATAATCAGTTAATGTCTTGTTTTTTCCGTTTATTTTTTAGCAGATATTCCTAAAATAATTACGTTATAGAATATATCGAATCCCTAAACTCTATACTCTACACTCGTTGTTAATCGAGATTTATTAATATTTTTCGAAATTTGAACCACATAGATACCAAAATATATCAACAGGTCCTGGAATTGAAGAACCAACAGATCTTCATTCATATCACGAGTTGCCAACATGGCCAACGAATAATAATGGCTATACAATCGAGTTTAGGCTCTTCAGAGAAGGAATGAACTTGACTCAGTTGTCTTGAAAAAACAGGCAAAGTCAAATCGTGTTTGATATTTTATGATACTATAAATTAGATGATAAGATTTTTTTCTCCAAAATATCAATAGATATTTTGACCAATATTTCGGAAACCTTCAAGCATTTTATTATTGCAATTGGTTGAAAATTCGTGTTACTATAGCAACGCTAACAGAAGTCGTCTGCAATCATTGCCTGCTTCCAGAACGGAATGCACCAATAATTCAAAAGATGCATGTTAGGCACAAAAACCTTCATATTACATAGTTCAGCAACTCTGTGTTTTGCTGATCAGTTCCACAATCACATGTACTTATGATCCATTGGTTTGGAAATCAATCTATCTCAATGTTCAGTTACCGACCCTAGATGAAAGAAAATGAATTAGAATCATAGAAAACTCTGTTCTCAATGTTTGGGTAACTACATAATTCACGTGGACATTGTTGGTGATAAGCACAACCCTCATGATCTTCACTCACAGTCACCACTGCCAGTAGCTCGCTGAACCGTCCACTCTCTCTTCGTTGGCGTTGCATGTGGTTTTCTCATTGAACTACTATAAATTTATGTCTTAGCTGGTGCGAGCAACTATCCGACTACGGGAGGTTAGCCTCCTCAATTCAAACAATCATGGATGTACCATGGGTCACTTTCCTCTGAAAGTTATTTCAGAAGATCAACCGTCAGAAGATTTACCAAGCTAACAACAAGGATACATTTATCTCATCAATGATACGCATCAGATGCGTACACAGAATATATGTTGCAAAACTGCTGTTAATTGTGCGTCCACATAACTAGGAGCAGTTGTTGAACAAATTCATTGACAAGAAGGAGAAGGGGCATGGTGCTGTGCGTCCCCCTCTCCACCATCGGTGCGTCACTGATATGCATACAATGAGAAATGTAGCTAAAAACTATTGGCTGTTTATTAAGCCAGCATTTGTTTCACTGATTTGTTCCAAACGCCTTAACAACATCTAACTATTAATCATATTGTAGGAATAAAATATATATTGAGAGTTAACGATTTTTGTATGCATTACTGCAAAAGTGTTGTGTTCTTACATGAGAGCAGATAGCTAAGTTCAGATGAATCTTATTTCATTATCAACTACAACCGCTTTCCCTATGGCTCGGCAGCATTGAGTATTACCGAGGGAATGTCATCACGGGATTTTCATTACTGAGATCCGTACTACGCAACTATGAACTACAAGATAATCTTTTATCAACAAGTGAGTGCATTTATAAATGTCTCACGTTGCCTTTATAGTTGGCGATCAGTTCTGAAGGCAAAGGATGGGAAGCTACTATTCATGGTGAAGTTATGGACCCAGTAGAACATTTACTCCGTTTTTATCATCTCTCGTCAAATCACCGGTACATATCAGTAGCTACGGATTGGTGGTCAAATTAGGGGACATCTGAATCGCACTCGCGCTATATAATATATGCTAACTACGTTAATGTAACCTGTGTGAAGGCGTATCCAATTGATCATTAAAATTAAGAAAAACAATCTATATATTTAATAATTATCAATTAATTGCGAACTGGGATTTGTTTATTAGGTTCAATAAAACAGGAATAATGTGCCATAATAGTTACCAAATTACTACTATGCTTAAAAGATGCTAAATGATTCATATTCCCTGCCCTTTGTAAAGTGGGGAACATTTTCTTTTAGAACAATTAAGCAAAGAAATACTACCACAGGGTAAACATTTGGCAATAAGTGACGTATTTTGTCGCAAATCAGTAACTGACGAATACTTTGCCAGGGGCCCTAATTAACACACTCGCCAATAAGATGGAGTGACGCTCGCGAGGGCTGCGTGTGTAGGGCCCTGCATGATGGTGACATACTGCCAACATTTTGTTGTAGAACTTCCCAAAGCACAGTATCAGGTATTTGCTTAAAACATTGCTGTTAATAACCAATTTGGAAAGTTTTAATTTGATATAAAATTTCGTAAGGAATTCAACCGTTCCATCTACATTTTGAATGGATAGGCGGACTATACGTGGAAAAACTGTGCCGACTATATTAACTGAAAGAGCTGAGTAAGCGTGAACAAGAACTAGTATGAGTATTATACTTAGACATGGCATCTCGTACAAAGCTCCTACAAGGCAGGTGGTACTCACAGTCAAAAGGCTTGTCCTTCGGCATATTCTCGGTGTCCTGTATCAAGGGGTTCAACAGAGGGTTGTTCGACGATCGTTTCGTCGTCTGGTCTGTTTTGTCGGGAGTGTCCGCGCTGTCGTTGCTGTTGTTGGTGGCTGATCTCTTGCCGCTCACCTTTCCATCCTTATGGTTGAAGGCTAGGAAGGCGTCCTTGTTGTGCGAGACCTTCTTTTCCTCGTTGTCCTCTCTCAGATGCTTGTCCTTAGTGGGTGAGGGCTGCCTGCTGGAGGCGTCAGTAGCAAGGTCAACGTGTGTGGGCGAGGGGGTGGTGGCGCTGGAAGAGTTAGATGAAGGGTCGCTGCCCGCATTGCCCGCGTGGCTTGGCTTGATGCCTGTTGTCACGATGGCCTTATCGCCGCCAGGTTTCTTCACTGCACACAGAAACAAAAAAAAAGGTAATATCTCCGACACACAAGGGTTAGTAGAAGAACAGCAAGAGTTACTGTCAAGATACCCAGGAGTGAATTTCGAGGAACAAGAAGAGTTAAAGCTGGAACAACAAGATTTGATGCCGAAGTATCAAGATTACTACGTAACTAGAAGAGTTAAAGGTGCACTAGATTTCGTGCCATCGAAATTATGTTTAAAATTTATATCAGTAGAATATGGTCCATATAATGACATGGCAGTAATTTAAAGCGTCAAAATAGTGTTATAAAATTATTTCTGGAGCGAATTAACAATTACCATCTGAAGAAATGCGCACGAATGACCAGCGTTTTGAAGCAGACGAATATTTTGCCATTCTGCTTGCGTGAACACGTTCTAGTACTATTACTTCTCAACGCTAACTTTCTGAGCTGGTCAGCTTCCATAGAACAGGGGATTGTTGGTACACAAAAGTTTGGCTTCCGAGAAAATAAGGTTTCTTAGGATGTTTTAAATCAGGACAGAGCACTTTCTGAAAAAGTACCAACAGATTATTTCAGACTGACACTAACCTAGCAGAACGAAGTTGTGAAAATTTCAAAGTCATGTGCACCTTTAATGCCGTAGCAGCAAAAAGGAATGGTGAAACACAGGAGTTGATGCCGGAACCCTAAACGTTAATGTCATAACAACCCTTAATGCAGGAACACCAAGAGCTATGGTCACAAAAAAGATAAGGCCGAACAAAAAATTAATGCAAGAAGACCAAGAGAATGTTGAAAATGTTGCAATAAAAAGATATCAAGTCGGAACAACAGGAGTTAATGCCCGCGCAAGTTAAACGACGAAAAAAAAGGAGAATGCACTAACAACAAGAGTTCATTTCGAAGCAACAAGAGTTGATGGCAGTAATCCTAGAGTTTATGTTTTAACAGCACAAGTGAATGTCGTAACAACAAGAAATAACGTTGGAGAAGCAAGAGTTAATACCTGAACAAGTTATCCCGAATAAATTCAAAAGAATGCCGGAACAACAAAGAGTTACTTCCATATCAACAAATGTAAATGCCGTCACATCATGAGTTAAGGCAGAATAACAAGAGTCAATGCCGGAACAGCAAGAGGTAAGGTCGGAACAAAGAAGAGTCTCGTCGAGCTTTCCATCATTCAAAGAATAACGACAAAAGACATGTTTAAACGAAGGTCCTTCTGAACATCATAGCGCTGGAAGGAAGAGTGTTATCTCCTTGAACCTCACTTTCTAGCACTTATTGAAATACGAAGAACAATTATTAATTTGAGAATACAACGGAAACATTGCATTTAAAACAATCCTTATAATTGAGGAACCAGCAATGACAACATAAAAAGTCCAGCCCCGTTTGTTCCGCAGTTGCCTCGTGCTCTCAGACTATCAGGAGCGGTCCCCGTGATAGGTAAGATCGTCTGCCGGCAAAATAAAATCCGTTACGAGCGGCTTGCCAACAAAAATTTAAATAAAAAAAGTTCGCACCATCTTGAGAAACTTGGGTAATCATTGCAGCCAGCTTCAGCTGGCAAAACAATGAGAACGAGCATTTATACCCTCCTATTCGAATATTAAGGAAGGCTCATCGACGGCCAGCCGCCGACCAAACATAAACCACACTTAACTTTTGTCAAGATCCTGTGTCCAGACCACTCTAGCCGCCGCTCGACTGTGTTGCTGATGGTGAGGCGTGCACCATGACAGTGTCCTCGACAACACGCGACGCAGTATAATGTATTAAGTACAGATACAGAAGCGCACTTCAGTGGGATTTTCTCTACGCTCTGCATCAAAGTTTTATCCAAGCGCAGCCCTCAAAGTATATATTGTGCCTTCATCTTGGCAGTCGTCAATATAAAAATGGTTGAGGGGTTCCTATTATACCAGCATCAGAAGGAAACAATGAATTTGTAATGTTTGGATAGGGTCAAAACGTATCACGTGTATGCTCACTTGAATAGAAAAAATTATCTGAAGGTTGTATGGAGAACATAAAAATCAATGTAAGATTCGTATTGAAATCAACTGCTATATCAAAATGTGCAAAAAATCAACTTAGTATTAAATTTTTCACTGAGTATTATATTTGAACTCGACCTTCTTTCCCCTGCATAGTCAATCAAAACAGTACCATGATTTCATTTGAGGCCTAAGTTCTAACATAAATTTTTACAAATCTTAACCAACTCTTCACTACAGTACGCGATTCAGAGAATATATGATATTTGTGATTAAGCGTCAAAGTTGAGTTCGTTCTGGCATAAAATTGACCCTTAAACACCAGAGAATATTTTTGCAGCCCTCGGTCCCGGAGCGTCACTTTCCTTAGAGGCGTGGCCCAATAAAACAGGCAGAGGGCGCCACAAAAAACTGACCCGTACAAGCTTCTTTAATGCATCAGTGCATCCTAACCGTAGTTAATCGAGATAATCAGGGCACTCGAGCTATAAGAGGAGTCTGCTGGGCCAGCACATGACCGGTAAACTCCCTGACAAGAAGGCCACCCCAGTGGCTGGCTCAGTTCCGGTGTATTTGAGTCGCATTAAGAGGAGTACGACTCCTCCCACGTTGTGAATTCCTGTGTCGATTCTCGTCGATGGGCTAACTGAGTAAGGCTCGAACTTGAAGCCGTTGAGGAGCATAATGATCGTTCGATAACCGTAGCCGGTGCGGCGCTCCCACGCACGCTGCGAGACTATCGTTTACATCTATAAACAAGCACTCCGGGCTAGGTTAGGAGGGCATAACACGGCCAGAAAGGTGCTGGGAGCCACACCCATTATTGTTGTGGTTGTTGCTTAGCCCCAGCTCCTCCTGCAGAAGCTTCAGTTACCCCGCAGCAGTGCACGTTGAGAATCTGTCAGCCAGTGCAGGTGGTATTGATGCAGTCCTGCGGGCGCTCCCACAGTTCATGCACAGACGCGTTATCATGATCGATCCTGCCGAGTGCGATAATGGGACTCAACGCCATGAAGTGCTCGACTGTATCCGGCGCGCCCTTGCAACTTAGTTACAGATCGGCAGAGGTGTTCCCAATTCGACGTTTGGATAACTGAGGGAGGCACCCTCAGCCTCCACAGGTTTTCCCCTTATACCAAAATGGTGTTTAAGAGGAAGGACTTTGGTTTCTTTATGCGATGAGTGAGGATACGATCTGAATTCTTTGTAGGGTGATTATGTGTGTAGAGGCAAGGAAGAGGACCAAGCAGTGTTTTGCGTAGGAAATTAAGGTCGGATAACTGGTCAAATGGTGTTGTTATTGAATCCTTGAGTGTCTGCAGGAAGGTGTTGTATGGGCACGGGTACATTCAGTCAAATTTGGGCTTCGGTGTCGATGTATCTTGCGTCAAGTTTGAATGTCATTCCTCTACCATATGTTACTGCAAGGATCGTGATGTTTGTACTATGGGGTATGGGAGTGTAGCTGAGTGCAGCATGCGAGTGAAGGCGGTGTTCACTGTTGTCTGTTGTTAATAATGTATGGGATGACTTGCTTGTGGATACATTCATTCTGCTGTCCTGCTGCATGAGTAATGAATAAATTGCCGAGAACGGCTAGGGCGGTCGACAGCCAAGAACGGGCAGCGTTCATGAACGGCTAATGTGGTCGATAGTCATGAACGGGTAGCGTTCATGAACGGCTAGGGTGGTCGATAGCCATGAACGGGTAGCGTTCATGAACGGCTAATGTGGTCGATTGTAATGAACGGGTAGCGTTCATGAACGGCTAGGGTGGTCAATAGCTATGAACGGGTAGCGTTCATGAACGGCTAATGTGGTCGATAGTAATGAACGGGTAGCGTTCATGAACGGCTAGGGTGGTCGATAGCCAAGAACGGGTAACATTCATGAACGGCTGAAGTGGTCGATAGCCATGAACGGGTAGCGTTCATGAACGGCTAGGGTGGTCGATAGCCATGAACGGGTAGCGTTCATGAACGGCTAGGGTGGTCGATAGCCATGAACGGGTAGCCTTCATGAACGGCTAGGGTGATCGATAGCCATGAACGGGTAGGGTTCATGAACGGTTAGGGTGGTCGATAGCCATGAACGGGAGCGTTCATGAACAGCTAGGAGGGTCGATAGCCATGAACGGGTAGAGTTCATGAACGGCTAAGGTGGTCGATAGCTATGAACGGGAGCGTTCATAAACGGCTAGGAGGGTCGATAGCCAAGAACGGGTAGCGTTCATGAACGGCAAGGGTAATCGATAGCCAAGAACGAGTAGCGTTCCTTAGCGGCTAGGGTGGTCGATAGCCAAGAACGGGTAGCATTCATGAACGGCTAGGGTGGTCGATAGCCAAGAACGGGTAGCGTTCATGAACGGCTAGGGTGGTCGATAGCCATGAACGGGTAGCGTTCATGAACGGCTATGGTGATCGATAGCCATGAACGGGTAGGGTTCATGAACGGCTAGGAGGGTCGATAGCCATGAACATGTAGTGTTCATGAACGGCTAGGGTGGTCGATAGCCATGAACGGGAGCGTTCATGAACAGCTAGGAGGGTCGATAGTCATGAACGGGTAGTGTTCATGAACGGCTAGGGTGGTCGATAGCCATGAACGGGTAGTGTTCATAAACGGCTAGGGTGGTCGATAGCCATGAACGGGTAGTGTTCATGAACGGCTAGGGTGGTCGATAGCCAAGAACGGGAGCGTTCATGAACGGCTAGGAGGGTCGATAGTCATGAACGGGTAGTGTTCATAAACGGCTGGGGTGGTCGATAGCCATGAACGGGAGCGTTCATGAACGGCTAGGAGGGTCGATAGCCATGAACGGGTAGTGCTCATGAACGGCTAGGGTGGTCGAAAGCTATGAACGGGAGTGTTCATGAACGGCTAGGAGGGTCGATAGCCATGAACGGGTAGTGTTCATAAACGGCTAGGGTGGTCGATAGCCATGAACGGGTAGTGTTCATGAACGGCTAGGAGGGTCGATAGTCATGAACGGGTAGTGTTCATAAACGGCTAGGGTGGTCGATAGCCATGAACGGGAGCGTTCATGAACGGCTAGGAGGGTCAATAGCCATGAACGGGTAGTGCTCATGAACGGCTAGGGTGGTCGAAAGTCATGAACGGGAGTGTTCATGAACGGCTAGGAGGGTCGATAGCCATGAACGGGTAGTGCTCATGAACGGCTTAGGTGGTCGATAGCCAAGAACGGGTAGCGTTCATGAACGGCTAGGGTGGTCGATACCCAAGAACGGGTAGCGTTCATGAACGGCTTGGGTGGTCGATAGCCAAGAACGGGTAGCATTCATGAATGGCTAGGGTGGTCCATAGCCATGAACGGGTAGTGCTCATGAACGGCTAGGGTGGTCGATAGCCATGAACGGGTAGCGTTCATGAACGGCTTGGGTGGTCGATAGCCAAGAACGGGTAGTGTTCATGAACGGCTAGGGTGGTCGATAGCTATGGACGGGAGCGTTCATGAACGGCTAGGAGGGTCGATAGCCATAAACGGGTAGCGTTCATGAACGGCTAGGAGGGTCGATAGCCAAGAACGAGAAGCGTTCCTTAACGACTAAGGTGGTCGATAGTCATGAACGGGAGCGTTCATGAACAGCTAGGAGGGTCGATAGCTATGAACGGGTAGTGTTCATGGACGACTAGGGTGGTCGATAGCCATGAACGGGTAGTGTTCATGATCGGCTAGGGTGGTCGATAGCCATGAACGGGTAGCGTTCAGGAACGGCTTGGGTGGTCGATAGCCAAGAACGGGTAGCGTTCATGAACGGCTATGGTGGTCGATAGCCAAGAACGGGTAGCGTTCATGAACAGCTAGGGTAGTCGATAGCCATGAACGACCCGACAAAACAAGGGCGACACGAACGAACCTACAAGAACGCCTCGAACATGAACAACCCTACAAGAATGCACCAGCCATGAACAACCCAGCGATTAGAGAAGGCTATGAATGATTTGTGTGCGGATGATTTGCTTGAGACTGATTTATGAGAGGTTGATTTATGTGTGCATGATTTGAACGTGATTGGGTAAAAAGGATTTGTCAGTAATGTAGGTTTAAGTGTTGGAATACAGTTTTCATAGATGGGATACATACACGTTCACTGGAGGGTTGAAGCATAGGAACATTAGTTGTTGAATAAAGAATAGTTCAGTTTAATTGCGGTAGGGTTAGAAATATTTTTGGTAGGAATTGTGAAGGTATTATGGAAGAGTAAGGGCTGCTTACTTATGTAGGTTAAGGTGTTGGTATAGAAGATACTTTCTTTTTATTATTATAGTAAGAATACTTCAGTTATATAGGGGCTAATTTGGGTTGCTCGTTCACTGTAGTGCATAAGTAGAGTAATAATACAGTACAAATATGGACACTTGCAAATTCACTGGACCCGTGGAATTAAATAGAGGGTAAAAATCAACGCATAAGCAAAAACATTATTTTGTGAACATTGAAATTGATTTCACAAACGAGAATTACATTATTTTACTCACATTCCTAAACTGTTATAAATTTTTTGGTTCGGATTTAACAGGTCAAACTATATTTCACATTCTTTTATGTTTATGATGGTGTTCGGATTTAGCTTTGCTATTTTTTTGTCTATATTCTGATATAAAATATTGGATTCATTTACGACCAAATCAATGTATAATGCTCCCTACCACGCACTTAATGCCTTGATTGTATAATTCTCATGATTAATAAGGAGTTTAAAATAGAATTGCATTATTCTTTTCTGTATTCATTACCAAATTGGATACATTAGTAACGAATGTGTTAGTACCATGATGAGTTTACCCATGCAATATATATCTATATATCTCTCTCCGTCTCTCTCTGTCTCTTTCTCTCTCTCTCTCTCTCTCTCTCTCTCTCTCTCT
>SDVV010015201.1:0-14592 GCA_016164225.1 Gammarus roeselii
AGATATATATATTTTTTTTTTCATGTTACCTTTGGTATTTTTATTGCATTTCAATGCTAGACATACTGTACTGCAATTGATTGCATGTCATGTTGCAGGAGAATTGCGATTTGGCTTTACTAAACCTTGTTATATTGAATGACTCGATTTCTGGTTGGGTGCAAAAGTACATCAGACTGGTGCTGCAAATGTTCCAGGAGATGCCTATCATGGTCAAGATGAACAGTTTTATACATACAGACAAGTATTTGAAAGCTATAGAGATCCGCAATTTAAAGAATATTTATAGATTTGAAAAAACTTCTTGTGTGTCCTGTATAAGGGAGGTTATGAGTGGCTCTACAAGCTTTCCTTTGCATGACTACTATTTTACTAGTTACATTTTCATGACTTGCTAACCAAGCTTCAATTCCAAATAGGGTTGAACTGGGCATAAAGAATTTATTTTGAGAACTTCTGGAGTAAGAAAATATTTTAACTTCTACAGGATACCAATTGATTTGCTTAGTTTAGTTGAAATATAACCTACATGATTTTTGAATGTAAGTATGACGGTCGAGATGCATGCCGAGAAACTTAACGCGATTCACTTCACTAATATTAGCATTTCATATTTTAGTGAGGGGATATCAAAGTTACGTTTGTATGAGAACGTAATAAATTTTGTTTTATCAACATTCGTGCGAATTTTATTCGTGTCGAGACAATTATTTACAGATATTAATTCATTATTTACTTTAATCGCGATGTCCATATCCGTTTTTGAAAATGAGGCTGACAAGGTACTATCATCGGCAAATAGGATGTATTTGAATAGATTTGAGGAAAATGGAAGATCATTTTAAAGATTAGAAACAATAGTGGCCCTATGATTGAGCCTTGAGGGACCGACCCCATGACTAATATTGAGAAGATTTGATCTACAGTAATTTATAAGTGTATTGTTGTCTATTAAAGAGATATGATCGAAACCAATCCAATGCTAGTTCTCGTACTCCATAGAAGCGTAACTTGGACGGTGAATTATTATGATCAACGCTTTCGAATGCCTTCAGAAAGTCTAAAAATAGGGATAGAACAATTTGATCTTAATCTAAATTTTGATACAAAAACTTCACTTGGTCTAATATTGCTTGCCCTGTTGATTTTTTGCTCCAAAATCCATATTGACCATGATAAAGAATGTCTCTTTGTTCTAAATATTTATACAGTTGTTTGTACGCTATTTTTTTCGAATATTTTAGAAAATATCGTCAATATTGAAATAGGTCTATAATTACTGATATTCTCTACTTCCCAAGTTTTGGGCACTGATATGACTCGCGCAGTTTCAAGAGACTGAGGCAATATACCGGATTCGAATGATCTATTTATTATTGATGCTAAAACAGGAGCCACAATATCACACACGAAG
Source organism: Gammarus roeselii (assembly GCA_016164225.1). Taxonomy (NCBI): domain Eukaryota; kingdom Metazoa; phylum Arthropoda; class Malacostraca; order Amphipoda; family Gammaridae; genus Gammarus; species Gammarus roeselii. The sequence continues at coordinate 1,415 of SDVV010015201.1, forward strand.
TTCACAGCTTAAACAGGTGCCGAGTTTGAATCAAACTTCTTGTCCTTAGGAGACATAATAGAATTCCCTACTTCTTGTGGTGTTATAGCTTTAAGAAAGAACGAATTAGGGTAACCACCTTGCATGCAATGTAATGGATTAAAAGGGCCATCGTTACAAGATTCAGCAATTGACTTATCAATACCAACAAAAAACTCATTAAATGCGTTGGCAATATCAACATCGTTCTTGTACCCAATGTCATTGCGCACAATAGTTTTAATAGAGTCTTTTCATTTGTGCCTGAAGAGCGGAGAATTTTATCAATTAGATTCCAGGTGGCTTTCGTGTTATTTTTGAAGTTGTTAAATTTACCTTTGAAATATTGTTTTTCAGATACTCTTGTTTGATTTGTAACATAATTACTTAACATTTCCAACTCATGTTCGGGGTATTTATTTTGCATGTATAATATATAATATGCTTCTCTTTTCTTAATATTTGAAAAAAGTAGCAGGTGTGATCCATGGTTTTTGCTCAGATTTTTGAGATATAGTTTTTGTTTCGATAGGACGGCAATTATTGTAAGTTGAGTATAGTATATCAAAAAAGTCTTTGATGGTATAGTCAGGATTTTCATTTTCCATAATGTTTTGAAAATTATGATTACTCAAGTGGAATTGCACTGCTTTTAAAGACACATCGTTAATATTGTGGTACTTTGGGGATTTATTTCCAAGATTTCCAACATGGGACTTATTAGTAAAGTACTTATTTTTTACTAAAAAGACGTGCAGGTGATCCGAAATATGTGACAGTATTATTCCAGAGAGGAACTCATGAGGGGAAGTTGTGCTATTGATGTCAATTAGAGTACATATCTCAGCATTTTCAGATATTCGAGTAGGCTTAGTAATCAGTGGAATAATGGATAAAGTATTCAAACAGTTGTTAAATTATAAAGTGCCGGCATCATTGTCGGAGTTGATGAGATTGAAGTAGAAAACACCACACAAAATAACGTCGTTCGTGTTGGTATCGCCAGTTTGCATAACAAAATCTTGAAGAGAGTCTGTAAAACGAGTAAAATTGGCTAAGAGTGGCTAATAAATGGTACCTAGAGTTAGTTTTTTGAATTCGTTGCCTATTTCGAGAAATAAAGATTCAATAAAAAGTAGGGACACAGATACATGCGAGAGCTTCTGAACTTTGAATCAATCACGAACATAAACAGACACTCCTCCACCACGCGTACCGTTGATCCTCAACGAATGAAATGACTGGTAGATTTAGTGGACTCCGTCAGCCAACTTTCAGTGGAGCAAATAATGTCAATTGTATGCTTCAGTGCGCAGAAAAGAGTATGCACACTAACAAAATTAGAACACAGAGATCTTATATTTAAGTGAATTACAGCTAAATCTTCGTTAGATGTATATTTTATTTCATTAAAGGTATCCATGTCATAATAATTACTTTGATCGTCATGATTTAGTTGAGGCTATATTTCATTAAGATGATTTAAGTCTGCATCAATCTGTGGAAATAGCTCATCTTCTTCATTATTCATAAATTTACAGTGGATGAAAAATGTATTGTTCAATCACCTAAAAGCTAATAAACTAAAATGCTATTTCACCCCGCAAGCAAGTGTAATATCGACAATGAGGAACAACTCGTGACCCCCGCGATCTATGCAAGATAACATTTTGCCGTGTTACATTAATGTTGATAAACATATGAAAAAAATTAAATCAGTCGAAAACATTGACAAACGATACAAAGACCAGAAAATATGGCCCTATGAAGACTAGTATTCAAATATTGGGTGAGCAGAGCTGCTGTGAATAATGACCATTCGTCTACTAAAGAGCCTGAGTGTCGCTAATCTGCTTACTGAGCAGTTCATTAAGAGCTCGACGGTCGTTGACAGTGAACTTGCGGTATTGTTGACTGCCGTGACCTGCAGAACCAATCTGAGACCGATAGTTACCGAAAACATTGGGATATTTCTTCTTGGCACAACGGAGCACGTACATGATGGTGTTGCGAGTGGGCGCCTGAGATTCGTTCACAAAAAAAATGATCAGGCTTCTTCTCTTTACAAGCAGACATGATCTTACTCTTGACGTCTCGTCGACACAGTTTGAAGATGACACTACGTTTGTCATAGTTTCGATCACGTTTCTTGCCGATCCTGTGAGCCATACTGATGTACTGCTCGGAAATGATGACGCCGGTCTTTTCAAACAGCAATTTCCTTGCGAGCGCATTGCAGTCTTTGTCTGCTCTCACTTCGGAGATGTCACCAGAGAGGATAAGAGTGTCGTTCCTCTCATTGGCCTGGTTTTCATCTATCGCTTCCTCCAGCAGGACCACACGCTTCTTCAGTTCCTCCACAGATGACGAAAGGTCACTGATCTGCTGCTCTTTGTCCGCTAATTTGGACTCGAAATACGAAATGATGTTGGACATTAGGCCCTCACACATCAGTTTCCCCTCCTTGGACACTGGTGTCCGTGGCTGGAAAGCCGGCAATAGCACCAGTGGGTATCTTTGGTGTCCGTAGATCAGCATTTCTCCCTCGCGGCCCCTTAATGTCATCAGTGAAGCTTGAAATAAGATGGTTACTGCAAGAAACGCACCAAATAAAGCGGAGGAACTCGAAGAAAACGGAAGACGTTCAAATTTGCACGCGAAGCTTGCAAAACATTTTGAATTGTACGAGGTCACTTCATAATCACTGATAATGAATTGAATATATACATTTATCCATCAATCAAACGACCGATGGGTTGACTATAAATGCAAGGGGAAACACAAACCGTTTTCAACCAAAGAAATTCGTAAAAGTCACAAAACCGCTCCTTTTGCTGGAGAGCTCACTTAACACGGGTGCTTACGAGGAGATATAGGATTCTGACCTTAGGAGTTTCAGTACCTGAAGATCCATCGATCTCGTACCGAGAATATCAGGACTATCTGAGGAAGATTATAAAGCACACGAGGAAAATATCAGGACTATCTGAGGAAGATTATAAGGCACACTAGGAAAAGAGCAGTGCTTAGCTTTCAAGATAAGGCAATCCATCTCAAACATTTGGTTATGTATTTTATAATAATTGTTCATCTCAATTCTTTTCATTAAAATCTCTCAACTTGCATAATACGTATTCTAAACGTGTGTTCTATGCACCCGAATAAAATGACCCTGCATCAGGAGGAGACTGTGGATGAAGCTAATAAATGTTTGCCATACACTGCGGCAGCAAAGGGTAATGCGCTCCCAACAGCGGTTGTTACTGGCACTACTACACTCAGATATGCAGGTATGAATAAACATTTGCACCCCAGTAGCTATAAAACCTCTAGCAGTGGAGGCACCACTAGCGGCAACATCAACAGTAAAAACAACAGCGACACCTGCATAAGCTACACAACTGTAGTACCTGCCACACCAGCCGCCATCTGAGATACCCCAACACCACCCCCGCCACTCTCTTCAGGTGCCGTCTCCATAACGACCCAAAATACCTACAGCAACCGTCAGCAGCCCCAGGGCCTACCGTGTGATGTTGCCTTAGTGCGGTGAACACGGGAAGAGCTGTGGGACGGGAATAAAGCCGCCCCAAGGCCTACCGTGTGATGCTGCCTTAGTGAGGCGAACACGGGAAGAGCTGTGGGAAGGGAATAAAGCCGCCGCAAGGCCTACCGTAAGATGCTGCCTTAGTAAGGTGAAAACGGGGAAGGCTGTGGGAGAAGACTAAAGCCGCCCCAAGGCCTACCGTGTGATGCTGTCTTAGTGCGGTGAACACGGGGAGGCCTGTGCGAGGGGAATAAAGCCGCCCCAAGGCCTACCGTGTGATGCTGTCTTAGTGCGGTAAACACGGGGAGGCTGTGGGAGAGGAATAAAGCAGTCCCAAGGCCTACCGTGTGATGCTGTCTTAGTGCAGTGAACACGGGGAGGACTGTGGGAGGAGAATAAAGCCGCCTCAGAACGCACCGTGTGATGCTGCCGTATTGAGGTGAACACGGGAGGGCTGTGGGAGGGGAATAAAGCCGCTCCAATGCCTACCGTGTGATGCTGCCTTAGTGAGGCGAACACGGGAAGAGAATAAAGCCGCCGCAAGGCCTACCGTGTGATGCTGTCTTAGTGCAGTGAACACGGGGAGGACTGTAGGAGGGGAATAATGCCGCCCCAAGGCCTACCGTGTGGTGCTGCCTTAATGAGGTGAACACGGGGATGCTGTGGGAGAGGAATAAAGCCGCCCTAAGACTGCCTTAGTAAGGTGAACACGGGAAAGGCTATGGGAGAGGAATAAAACCGCCCCAAAGCCTACCGTATGATGCTGCCTTAATGAGGTGAACACGGAGAGGCTGTGGGAGGGGAATAAAGCCGCCCCAAGGCCTACCGTGTGATGCTGACTAGGTGAGGTGAACACGGGGAGGGCTGTGGGAGGGGAATAAAGCCGCCCCAAGGCCTACCGTGTGATGCTGCCTTAGTGAGGTGAACACGGGGAGAGCTGTGGGGGGGAATAAAGCCGCCTCAAGGCCTACCGTGTGATGCTGCCTTAGTGCGGTGAACACGGGGAGGCTGTGGGGGGGGGAATGATGCCGCCTCAAGGCCTACCGTGTGATGCTGCATTAGTGCGGTGAACACGGGGAGGGCTGTGGGAGAGGAATAAAGCCGCCCCAATGCCTACCGTGTGATGCTGCCTTAGTGAGGCGAACACGGGAAGAGCTGTGGGAAGGGAATAAAGCCGCCGCAAGGCCTACCGTGTGATGCTGTCTTAGTGCTGTGAACACGGGGAGGACTGTGGGAGGAGAATAAAACCGCCTCAGAACGCACCGTGTGATGATGCCGTATTGAGGTGAACACGGGAGGACTGTGGAAGGGGAATAAAGCCGCCCCAATGCCTACCGTGTGATGCTGCCTTAGTGAGGCGAACACGGGAAGAGCTGTGGGAAGGGAATAAAGCCACCGCAAGGCCTACCATGTGATGCTGTCTTAGTGCAGTGAACACGAGGAGGCTGTGAGAGAGGAATAAAGCCACCCCAAGGCCTACCGTGTGATGCTGCCTTAGTGAGGTGAACACGGGGAGGGCTTTGGGAGGGGAATAAAGCCGCCCCAAGGCCTACCGTGTGATGCTGCCTTAGTGAGGTGAACACATGGAGGATGTGGGAGGGAAATAAAGCCGCCCCAAGGCCTACCGTGTGATGCTGCCTTAGTGAGGTGAACACATGGAGGATGTGGGAGGGAAATAAAGCCGCCCCAAGGCCTACCGTGCGATGCTGCCTTAGTGAGGTGAACACGGAGAGGCTGTGGGAGGGGAATAATGCCGCCCCAAGGCCTACCGTGTGATGCTGCCTTAGTGAGGGGAACACGGGGAGGTTGTGGGAGGGAAATGGAGCCGCCCCAAGGCCTACCGTTTGATGCTGCCTTAGTGAGGTGAACACGGGAAGGGCTGTGGGAGGGGAATAAAACCGCCCCAAGGCCTACCGTGTGATGCTGCCTTAATGATGTGAACACTGGGAGGCTGTAAGTTGCCCCAAGGCCTACCGTGTGATGCTGCCCAAGTGAGGTGAACACGGGGAGGACTGTGGGAGGGGAATAAAACCGCCCCAAGGCCTACCGTGTGATGCTGCCTTAATGAGGTAAACACGGAAGGCTGTAAGCCGCCCCAAGGCCTACCGTGTGATGCTGCCCAAGTGAGGTGAACACGGGGAGGACTGTGTGGGGAAATAAAGCCGCCCCAAGGCCTACCATGTGATGCTGTCTTAGTGCGGTGAACACGGAGAGGGCTGTGGGAGGGGAATAAAGCCGCCCCAGGGCCTACCGTGTGATGCTGTCTTAGTGCGGTGAACACGGGGAGGTTGTGTAAAGGGGAAGGAAGGACTTTAAAACACGGCAATGGAGCGCTTGCGTGTCCGACCGCAAGATGCCCTCAGAGCCTGTCGAGCTGGTGGGCGCAAACGAATTTTCATTCGTTGATGCCCTGAAACGAGTCATAACACCTACAATCGACGGCATCTTTCAGATGTCGTGATACGACGAAGACCACACATTTTCAAAATCTCACGTTTTATGACGGCATGGCAACCTTCGCATCCACCGGCAAGTCTTTTTTCTGCCATGTCGTATTTACTACTGAATAACAAGAGTCGTATCACAAATACAGAGTCTCCTTGGCATTTAATGAACGGTAATACAAGCATTTGAAGATACTAAGACTTGTTTGAGGGCATCAACGAAAACAAATTCATTGGTGCCCGCCCACCAGCTCGACAGGCACTGATGCCATCTTGCGGTCAGACATGCACGAGCTCTGCAGTTAAAACTAGATAAGTGATAATAGGGAGCACACAGGGCGTAGTCGAAAACCGAACAGGTCATGTTCAGAAATCAGTTGAGGACACCTATCACAGTTGAGGACACCTCTCACAGTTGAGGATGCCTATCACAGTTGAGAATGCCTATCACAGTTGAGAATGCCTATCACAGTTGAGGACACTTCTAACAGTTGAGGATTCCTCTCACAGTTGAGGACACCTATCAACCATGGAGAGGGACACACAGCCGAACTGAAAGCATCTTCTTCCCCCCAAGCAGGGAGAGAGGTGGGGTTGCCGTTGCCATTTTTTTACCCTAGCTCCTCCCGCAGGGGTGCACATTTGACTGCCTAGACCAACGTGCGACAGCGCTCATTAGGAGCATTTATTGGAACTTTAGCCGCAATATATTGGGTGGTTGTAGCCTCCCAACTCATACGCTGACAAATAATTAAGTGATCTCTCAGACGTGTCTTAGTTCGGTGGGCGGATGCCAGCGAAGAGGCGCTTATCAGGCGACAGCTGGTGGCACCTACCGTCAGGTGTCAGGGGACGTTTGGAACGTGTTTGGATGATCCAATTGAAGATAAGAGCGGGCGCGCTTCATAAGAGGCTTAACGGATCATAGTTACAAGAGGCGGTGGCCGATATTGAAGGAGGGGTGGGCGAAGGTTAGGGCGACAGTGGATTGCACAGCATCGGCATTCGAGGTGAACTCAGTAACTGGTTAAAATGCTGGCTCACGGACAGACGGCAGCGAGTCGTACTTAATGGAGCTTCCTCCAATTGGGGTAAAGATACAAGCGGCGTGCCCCAAGGATCTGTGTTAGGTCCAGTTCTCTTCATAATATTCATAAACGATCTCGACAGCAACGTACTCTCGAACATTAGTAAGTTTGCAGACGATACCAAGCTAGGAGGAAAAGTGCAAAACAAAATCGCCTGTTTGTCGTAGAACTCAACACATGTGACTCGCCTGCTCGTCGTAGAGCTTGACACAGGTGGCTCGTCTGCTTGTCGTAGAGCTCAACACAGGTGACATGTGACTCGCCTGCTCGTCGTAGAGCTCAACACAGGTGACTCGCCTGCTCGTCGTAGAGCTCAACACAGGTGACAAGCGAGAAACTGACAAGAAATTGAAATCATTCCGAGCTGTAAGGAAGGTTGTGGAATATCACTTATGCAAGTCCCTGAAGCGGTGTACGAGGTTTGTGTGTTTGGGGCAAACGCCAGCGCCAGAAGGCCTGCTAATGAGAGTACTTGGCAAGCAAGACAAACCGCGTCGCCTGTCAAAAGCGTTATCAAACTACAACACAAACAGTTCATTTTTAAACGCGGGATATATCACAATAGATTTCTCAATAACATTTCCTTCGACGGGTATTAAATGTAAATAAGCACGAGTGTCGTTTATTAGACGAAACCATTTGTCGATAAAAAATAGGTTTTGCAACTAATCAGTTTGACTTAAATATTAAAAAGGTGATTGGAAAGTCTAGTGTTGATACTCGTGAATGTTTGATGTTCTCACTATACAAGTCGCATTTTAGACGACCAACAAGACCAGAACACTTCCGTCACACGGCCATCACACTGCCGTCACACTGCCGTCACACTGCCGTCACACTGCCGTCACACTGCCGTAACACTGCCGTCACACTGCCGTAACACTGCCATCACATCCGCCGTCACACTGCCGTCACACTGCCGTCACACTACCGTCACACTGCCGTCACACTGCCGTCACACTGCCATCACACTGCCATCACACTGCTATCACACTGCCGTCACACTGCCGTCACAATGCCGTCACACTGCTGTCACAATGCCGTCACACTGCTGTCACATTTCCATCACACTTCCGTCACACTGCCATCACACTGCTGTCACACTGCCATAACACTTGTGTCACACTTGTGTCACACTGCCGTCACACCGCCCTCACACCGCCCTCACACTTCCATCACACTTCCATCACACTTCCGTCACACTTCCGTCACACTGCCGTCACACTGCCGTCACACTTCCGTCCCACTGCCGTGGATGAAGAGTATGGACAATCGACCGAAAAGTTGTAAGCAATAAATCAATCTTCTCAAGACTAGACTCGAGTAAGCAACTTTTCCAACGAAGCTTGGACGTAAGCCTCTAAAATCTCCTCCGTAGGACGCCAAGCTCATCAACTCTAATAGGTAAGCACTGCAGTAAGCGCGGGAACAGTCATTCCTTCATTAAAATGTGACAATGGCATGAATGCACGCTTATGCGTACTCGACTCTCATTCCATCTACCTCATTTAGATAGATCCTCATTTATGAGCTCCTCGTTCTATGAACAAAAGTACACTATGAGGCAGAAGAGTTGTTCCGCTTACACCACTATATTGCACATGCACCGCTTCGTATGAGACGGTGTGTGCACCGAAATGAATGAGTATTCTTTTATAAGTTAAGATAGTCTCAAGTACCTGTTTCTGACGCTAAATATCTGCATTTACAATACGTACATGTGTGTAGATCATAGATCATGACGGTTCTTGCATGGTTGAACGCAAATTGAGGTGGATGAAAAGAGTGTTGAACGCATGGTGAGGTGGATAAAAAGCGTGTTGAACGCAAGATGAAGTGGATTAAAGGCGTGTTGAACGCAAGGTGAGGTGGATGAAAAGCGTGTTGAACGCAAGGTGAGGTGGATGAAAAGCGTGTTCAATGCAAGGTGAGGTGGATGAGAAGAGTGTTGAACGCAAGATGAAGTGGATTAAAGGCGTGTTGAACGCAAGGTGAGGTGGATGAAAAGCGTGTTGAACGCAAGGTGAGGTGGATGAAAAGCGTGTTCAACGCAAGGTGAGGTGGATGAAAAGCGTGTTCAACGCAAGGTGAGGTGGATGAGAAGCGTGTTGAACGCAAGATGAAGTGGATTAAAGGCGTGTTGAACGCAAGGTGAGGTGTATGAAAAGAGTGTTGAACGCAAGGTGAGGTGTATGAAAAGAGTGTTGAACGCAAAGTGAGGTGGATGAAAAGCGTGTTGAACGCAAGGTGAGGTGGATGAAAAGCGTGTTGAACGCAAGGTGAGGTGGATGAAAAGCGTGTTGAACACAAGGTGAGGTGGATGAAAAGCGTGTTGAACGAAAGGTGGGGTGGATGAAAAGCGTGTTGAATGCAAGGTGAGGTGGATGAAAAGCGTGTTGAACGCAAGGTGAGGTGGATGAAAAGCGTGTTGAACGCAAGGTGAGGTGGATGAAAAGCGTGTTGAACGAAAGGTGAGGTAGATGAAAAGCGTGTTGAACGAAAGGTGGGGTGGATGAAAAGCGTGTTGAACGCAAGGTGAGGGGGATGAAAAGTGTGTTGAACGCAAGGTGAGGTGGATGAAAAGCGTGTTGAACGCAAGGTGAGGTGGATAAAAAGCGTGTTGAACGCAAGGTGGGGTGGATGAAAAGCGTAGCGTGTTATTGTATTAAAGCAACGACGGCAAGCTTGTTAGCGATTGAAGACTGTGACGGTAGGACATGAAGACTGTTCTACGATTGGTTTGGTAGCGAATAAGTTCACATCATTTGTCAAGCCTATCATTTGACGGTATTGGATATCTAATCACTAACGTGCGTAAATAAATTGTTAGGAAGTGAAATTTGGTATCCAATAAAAAATGCTGAGAAATCTTTTGAAAATTACATCCTAAGATCTAGTTTAAACTCCCGACCTTGAATGTGATAAAGATATTTGTATGGGCAGCGTATATTTGCTGACATTACCCAAAAATTGGCTACATTTTCGTTCATTTTAATGCGTGTGTTGAAAAATGGTGCGACTTCACGTACACAAATATACGGTTATTAAAAAACGATGACCTCTGTTCGATACAGGGAGGTGAATAATTAAGATACATGTACGACTGTCCGTCAACCAAATCAACCAACAACAAATCACTCATCGGAATAGGTGCGACCAGAAAACGAAGAGTGGCTCGTCAGAATAGGTGCGACTCTCAAGCGAGCTGTGGTCCGGCGTACTCTCTAGCGAGCTGTGGTCCGGCGTACTCTCTAGCGAGCTGTGGTCTGGCGTCCTCTCTAGCGAGTAGTGGTCTGGCGCACTCTCTAGCGAGTAGTGGTCTGGCGCACTCTCTAGCGAGTAGTGGTCTGACGCACTCTCTAGCGAGTAGTGGTCTGGCGTACTCTCTAATGAGCGAAGGTCTGGCATACTCTCTAGCGAGCTGTGGTCTGGCGTACTCTCTAGCGAGCTGTGGTCTGGCGTACTCACTAGCGAGCTGTGGTCTGGCGTACTCTCTAGCGAGCTGTGGTCTGGTGTACTCTCTAGCGAGCTGTGGTCTGGCGTCCTCTTTAGCGAGTAGTGGTATGTCGCACTCTCTAGCGAGTAGTGGTCTGGCGCACTCTCTAGCGAGTAGTGGTCTGGCGTACTCTCTAATGAGCAAAGGTCTGGCATACTCTCTAGCGAGCTGTGGTCTGGCGTACTCTCTAGCGAGCTGTGGTCTAGCGTACTCTCTAGCGAGCTGTGTTCTGGCGTACTCTCTAGCGATTTGTGGTCTGGTGTACTCTCTAGCGAGCTGTGGTCTGGCGTACACTCTAGCGAACCATGGTTTGGCGTACTCTCTAGCAAGCTGTGATCTGGCGTACTCTCCAGCGAGTTGTGGTCCGGCGTACTCTCTAGCGAAACGCAGTCTGGCGTACTCTCCAGCGAGATATGGTCTGGCGTACTCTCCAGCTAAATATGCTCTGGCGTACTCTCTTGCGAGCTGTGATCTGGCGTACTCTCTTGCGAGCTGTGGTCCGGCGTACTCTCTAGCGAGCAGTGGTCTGGCGTACTCTTTGGCGAGCAGTGGTCTGGCGTACTCTCTAGCGAGCAGTGGTCTGGCGTACTCTCTAGCGAGCAGTGGTCTGGTGTACTCTCTAGCGAGCAGTGGTCTGGCGTACTCTCTAGCGAGCAGTGGTCTGGCGTACTCTCTAGCGAGCAGTGGTCTAGCGTACTCTCTAGCGAGCAGTGGTCTGTCGTACTCTCTAGCAAGCAGTGGTCTAGCGTACTCTCTCGCGAGCTGTGATCTGGCGTACTCTCTCGCGAGTAGTGGTCTGGCGTACTCTCTAGCGAGTAGTGGTCTGGCGTACTCTCTAGCGAGTAGTGATCTCACATCCTCTCTAGCGAGCTGTGGTCTGGCATACTCTCTAGCAAGCTATGGTCTGGCATACTCTCTAGCAAGCTATGGTCTGGCGTACTCTCTAGCGAGTAGTGGTCTGGCGTACTCTCTAGCGAGTAGTGGTCTGTCGTACTCTCTAGCGAGTAGTGGTCTTACATCCTCTCTAGCGAGCTGTGGTCTGGCGTACTCTCTAATGATGTGTCTGGCATACTCTCTAGCAAGCTGTGGTCTGGCGTACTCTCTAGCGAGCTGTGGTCCGGCATACTCTCTAGCGAGCTGTGGTCTGGCGTACTCTCTAATTAGCAATGGTCTGGCATACTCTCTAGTGAGCAGTGGTCTGGCGTACTCTCTAGCGAGCTGTGGTCTGGCGTACTCTCTGATGAGCAATGGTCTGGCGTACTCTCTAACGAGCTGTGGTCTGGCGTACTCACTAGTGAGCTGTGGTCTGGCGTACTCTCCAGAGAGCTGTGGTCTTGCGCACTCTATATGAGTACCAGCGGACCAAGACTTTTTTACTCTCCCTCTCTGAGAGGAGGAAAAGGAAGAGAGGAAGTGAGCGCTCATATTCACTGAGAGGGCGGGACCGCTGCGGCCCTCTGTCGCCCATGCACCACACCGGCCCACAGTCGCTGTTTAATTATAGCCCCTGATGACACCAGCCAAATTAGTAGAGTATCATTAGCTGCAGGCCTCAGGGGAGGGGGGGGGGTTGGGGGGTAAGGCAGGGAAATATTATGTCAAGAGAATGATTTAAGGGACCATTAGGCAAGATCACGTACCGTGTTAAGCTAACCACAGCATCTTCGTACATTATCCGATAATTTAGTCCAGAACATTTTTGCAGAAACTGTACTAAGTACTGAAAACATAACATGTACAGTGGCCAGTTCATGTTATGTACAACATTCCTCGCTGGGGTGTGCGGACCTTTCATAAATGATGTTATTTAGTGACTGGTACCAGTGTCGAAACCCATGCAAATATGCAAATGTAAGTTTGCATTTATGTCAACCTAGGAAACATAATAACTGGCGTATGAAATGTTTTTTGCTTCTTTAATTAAAGTTAGCACGCTGAAAATCTAAATATCAAGTTTTATTAGACAGTCTATTACAATACAAAGTTGGTCACTTTCGGTGCCGAGTCCTACATTGACATGAGAGCGCAGTGTCCAGTACCACAGGCGGTGTGAAGATGGAGCAGCTGTATAATCTTTTGGTGCCGAGTCCTGCATTGAGATAAGAGCGCAGGATCCAGTACCACAGGCGGTGTGAAGATGGAGCAGCTGTATAATCTTTCGGTGCAGAGTCCTGCATTGAGATAAGAGCGCAGGATCCAGTACCACAGGCGGTGTGAAGATGGAGCAGCTGTATAATCTTTCGGTGCCGAGTCCTGCATTGAGATATGAGCGCTGTGTCCAGTGCCATAGGCGGTGTGAAGATGGAGCAGCTGTATAATCTCTTCTGTCTGCTGCCAACCAAATACTGGCACTCATGAGTGCCTGCCGTGTCTGTAACTAAGGAGGGACAGACGTGTCTGTCACTAGGGAGTGCCTGACGTGTCCCTGCTACAGGAGAGTGCCTGATGTGTCCCGGCAACAGGAGAGTGCCTGATGTATCCCTGCTACAGGAGAGTGCCTGATGTGTCCCTGCTACAGGAGAGTGCCTGATGTGTCCCTGCTACAGGAGAGTGCCTGATGTGTCCCTGCTACAGGAGAGTGCCTG
>SDVV010015203.1:0-14590 GCA_016164225.1 Gammarus roeselii
TATATGTATATATATATGAATATATATAAATATATATACACAGATATGGATGTTTCTTCTAGACATATGACTGCATACATATTGTTATAAAAACGTACATAAATACATACAATTTCCTTAGGAGGACGTTTAAATCGAAACGCGGAAGTTATATTACTTTTGTTGACGGTAGAAGCACATGCAAATAATCGGGCAGTTTTGCTGACATCCATTTCAAGTAGATTTTATACTAAAGAAGAAACCTCTACTAGAATTTTAAAAAAAAAATCAAGAAACAGGACAAAATATTCTCATTGCAATAACTATCCATCCATGTTCAAATTATTTGGCCATCGTGCCAATTTGTAAAAGATCGATTTTGACGTATGATTGAACAGGCAAACAACGTTAAAAACGTATACATTTAATTTAGAACATGAACAATTTGCTTTCGAAACTAGCAATCAAAATACTGAATATATACCATCTTCCTCAATATTGAATGTACGTCTTGTATACATCATTTAAAGTAAATGAACCAAAAAACTAGAAATAGAAATTCCAAAATACTAGTGATGCGGAGAGACAAATTGCTCCACATTTCCATTCACCTTTAGAAAAATCTAAACTCAATAATGTCACCTTACATGTTATACGTAAAAAGATAAACAGTTTTGTTCGGTAAAAATAACAATTTGTTCACACCATTTACTTCAACAAGCTATAACAAGAAATTGTTTATCTAATATAAAAGTTTATCTAACTCTCCGTAGCCGGGGAGTTAGAATCGTGCTGACGCAACCCATGCGTGTCGTAGAAGGCGACTAATAGGGGCGGAGCTAAGGGGCTAGGAATCCTTTTTGCTTAAAATCCCCTCAAAGACGGCAAGACGCGCCTCTCTGAACCCTATTGTTAGGGTCACTGAATGTGCGTGGTTGTAGAACGAATGAAGCAAAGAGGAAAGAAATTGGTGAGATGTTTGTCAGGAGGAAGTTTGATGTGTTGGCGCTGAGTGAAACGAAGTTGAAAGGTAAGGGCGAATGTAATTTTGGTGAGGTAAGGGGAAAAAGTCGGGCGTGGAGTAAGGTTGGGCATGAAAAGGTGGGATGTTTATATTAAGTGATCGATTGGCAAGTAGCGTTAGCGAGTGGAAGGAGGTGTCCTCAGGCGTAGAAAGATGGGCATTTATGAGTGCATACGGACCTGGTAGCAAAAGGATTGAGGATAAAAGGGAGTAATTTAGGACTAACCTGAGTTTTGGGATCAATTCAATGTGGTTGTACTGGGCGACCTCGATGCAGGAGTCGGAAATGTATTGGAGGAGAATATAGTAGTAGTAGTCGTTGGCCTGAGACGGGCTGAAGAGTTCATTCTGACAATATTCCAAAATTGAATTTGCATTACAACTAGCCCAGACTAGATGAGGTGTCCATCGTTCATGGGCTGCCGGATGTTCAACAAATCCAAAGGTTCCAACGAAGGTTGTTGCCACCTTGGCGGCAATAGTCTTACCGTCAAATTTTCTTAGTAAGGGGGCGGATTAGTCTCCCAGTGTTTGTCGAGGCGGCTTACCACATCATGTGGTAAACGGTTCCAAAAAGGTCTTATCTTGATTGAAAAGAAGTTCTCGGTCACTGATATTTTGAACGGTTTTAGCTGCAGTTTTGTCCACTAATTCTGTTTCTTGGGTTATAATCTCTGTCAAAGAGGCCCTCAGGGCTAGCACTAGTAAGTCCGTTTAGGTATTCGGAGGTTCCTATTAAATGACCTTTAAGTCGTCTTATTTCAAATGATATCAGTTTTAGTTCGTCGAGTCTTTGCGGATATGTCTTATTTCTCAGTTCCGGAATCATTTTTTGTTGCTCGGTACTGAACATGATTCATTTTGTTCATTTCCCTTTTCGGTGAGGGGACCAAACTTGTATTGCAAATTTTATTTGTGGTCTGACGAGTGAATTATATAACGGAAGCACGATGTCCTTGGACTTGTAGTGGAAGTTTCTGGATATAAAGCTAAGGATTCATTTGTCTTTCCTGTAGGTAGCTTCCACTTGGCTTTTCCACTTGAAATTTTTGGCAATTAATATTCCAAGGTCTCGTTATCGGTCTACTCTAGTCATATGCTAGTCTGCCGTTAGATAAACAGAATTTCGATTTTGTGATTCGATGTGCATAACTGTGCAGTTTAAATATTAAAGTTCTCATGCCACTTATCAGACCAGTTCACTAGTTTATTAAGATCCCTTTGGATAGTTATGCGATCTTGCTACCAGTCCGCTTTGCGGCAGAATTAAGTCTCGTCAGCAAATTTTGATAGCTTGCGAACGATGTCGGTTTCGTGGTCTTTTATATAGGTTATAAAAGAAGGGACCCAAGATCACTGCCCTGGGGTACTCCTGATGTAACAGTAGACGATTTTATTTTTTCCTTGGCCGACACAGACCCGTTGCTTGCTACCCGTGAGCCATTTTCGAAGCCACCTGGCCACGTTTCCAGTTATGCCAAGCGCCTCCACTTTTCTAAGCAGGCGTTCATGGGAGACCTTATGAAACGCTTTTTGAAATTCAAGATAAATAAGGTCGACAGCTTTGATTTCATCGTATATTTTGGTGACCTTATTGAAAAAGTCCAGGAGATTGGACAGGCAGCTAAGTTTGCTTCTGAAACCGTGTCGGGTTTCCTTGATGAGGCGGTTTCTCTTGAGATGACATGTTTTGCTTGTTTTTATTAATCTTTCCAGGGTTTTGCCGACCACAGATGTGAGACTGATAGGTCTATAATTTCCTGGCTCTTGCCTACTACATTTCTTGAATATGGCTGTGATGTTTGCTGTTTTCCAATCTTCTGAAACAATCCCAGTAGTCATAAACCTGTTAAAGGTCTCTGTCAGTGGACTACTTATGATTTCGGAGAGGTTCCGTAACATTCTTGGATGTAGGTCATCTGGTCCTACAGATTTGTAAATAATATTCAATTTGCTGAGTTGTTCCTCTACTTCATCAGCGAGGAAGTGAATATTTTCCAACGGTAGCACTTCTCCAAGCAGTTCGACTTATGGATTACTATTATTATTCTCACTGTATCGTTGAGTAACATAGCCATGTCTGCATCGGATGATTTTAGATCACCTGCACTATTGTGTAGAGGGCCAATGCTGAGACGAAAAACACGTGTCTCATTCACATATGCATAGAATCAATTTGTGATATGCTTTGCCGATTTATCAATTTTTCCTATGTTTCTTATGGCGCTTCAGATCACCCACTTCAATCTTCTACCAGCCCGCTCATGCTCTTGTTTTGACTCTGGTGTTGGATCAGTTTGTGGACTTGATACAATGTCTGTCGGCGAGCAATTGCTTCTTGAATTTGATTATTCAGCCAAGAGGGATTGTTATTTGTACTTTTCTCTCTATGAGTATTGCTTGCTTGCTTATTTGCACCACCCTATCTTTCAGATACGCAAAGCGTTCATCAGCGGTCCTGCCATTCGAATTGGTGCTCATAGTCTAAGTGTTGTGATTTCCTCCTTCAAGCTGTCAAAATTGTCTGTTCGAAAATTATAGTAAAACCTTGCTGATTCTCGCGTCGTTCGGTTTGCTGTAATTTGGAATTCAATAGTATTGGGATCACCTATTTTTTCTTTAACTGTTACCAGTTCTACTAATTGTTCTTCAGTCGATCGAACAAGCTCTAAGATGTTAGGCCCTCTGGTTGGTTCTTCCACGTACTGTTATTATTATTGACGAATAGACGAATCGTATTATCGACGAATCGTATCAACCTATCGCCCCGTAATTCAGCTTCCAGTGTTGTCCAATTGATGTCAGGCAGGTTGAAGTCTCCCATCAAGATACTCTCATGGGATGAAGAAATGATATTGTCCGATTCGTCAAAGAAAAAATCTTCATCACCTGCTGTTATTCTTGGATTTCGGTATACTAGTACAATTTTCAGTATTGGCCCATCAAAGGGCATAATGTCGACCTGGATTACCTCATAAGCTGTTGTTGCTATTTCTCTGCGAAGTATTGGACGAAGGGTTTCTTTGACATAAAGCACTGACTCTCCTCCTCTCTTGCTTGGAGACGGCTTTTCTACACTGAAGGTCCTGAGTCCTTGAAGGCCTATTACTGCCTGCAGATTCCGGTCATTCATGTCCAGTCACGATTCGTTGATTCCAACAGTCATATTTGTTCGTTTCACTATAGTGTGGAGAAGATCCATCTTAAGCAATAGTGACAGTATATTTCCTTTAAGAAATTTTATTTTTTTTCTCCTATCAGTTTTTGTTGACATGTCTCCAGTCGAACTGCGCCGAGAGTCACCTTCTGCTGCCTGACCCAATTCTTTTGTCGGTTGTTTGCCTCAGTAGCTTGCCTCAGTAGTTGCACGAATTTTCGCTCCTTTTTTTAGCTCATTTTTGTCCCATGTTAGGAGTTTTCGTTCATTTCTTGTGTGATGTCGTTTATCGGTTCTCTTCTTGTGCTCCTCAAAGATTGTTTTTTGTTGTGATATGCATCTACTGCATTACTGAGTATGAGGTCAAACTGCATTCCGCCGCGCGCATTGAGATGCCTACCATCAGGCTAGAATAGTTCAGATCTTCTCTCAAAAACAGGTTTTGTATTTACATAGCATAGTCCTTCTTCTTCTTTTTTTTCCACAGCACGATTGATGTGCTTTATCCTGTTATGAATCTTATTCTCAACGCCCATCATTAACAAAATGCATGTAACAATACCTTTATTTATTGTTTTGTTTATATCGCTTGTATAAGGTTTTCGTATTTATTAAGAAGCGCTTCTGAGCGAAAGAGTTGGTGTAGTGGCACCGGGACGACAGCACACTCTCTTATTTGCCTTCTGGTGTTTGAACTCCCTGTTTTGAGCTTCACTCTACTACCGACAACAATAAAACACATCGAACCAATTTCTTCCTGACTGAGTGTGTCATACGAGTTCTTAATTTGGAGAGCATTTCCCGCTCTGTTTTGCCGCAGTCTTCCTCCCCTACTGTTTCTATCGCTGTCCCGTTCCCAGCCATCTTGCTGTCGGCCGCCATTTGCCCACTTGCTGTTGCCCCTCCTCAGTTGTCTATCGCTGCCTAAAGCATCTCCGCGTAGATGATGGGATTGAGAAGGGGGCAGAGGTCGACGGGGGCTGCTTGGGGCATTTTCACTGAGAAATGAGGGGGGAGGTCAGCGGGAGGTGAAAGGAGGGGTAGGCGGCGAGTGGTAGCTTGGGGGTATTCAGTGGGGAAGGAGGCGGTGGGCGTGGGGGGGTATTCACTGGGAAATGTGGGTGAGCCTTGACGATGCTCAGAGCAGCAGTAAATGCAGGCACATTCAGTTTCAGTTCTTCCTACTGCCTCGCCAATATGTTTATGATCTGTTCCAGCGTTGCAATGTAACATCCATAATTTACATATTATGCCTCTGCTGCAATATTGGCATAACAATGGATACATTTTCTGGTCCTGTCCATGTTAGGATAAACATTAAAATGTACTGCAACGCACGTCTTTTTGCAGCTGAAACATAAGAAGGTTCGGCTCATTTTCGTATCGTGACACGACTAAGAGTATCCGGGATGGGGGGGAGTGGAGAGGGCAGGTGGGCAGGAATAATGGTTTGTGCTGTGACTGCCTCTTTGTAATCAGCGCAGGAAGTCCGAACTAGCTCCGCAGCAGTCAACTGTTCCAAATACACCGGCAAGGCTACTCTTTGTACACTTTCTATGGTGATAGTATGAGTTTAATGAGTTTAATTGTATAACACATCACTTATCTCCCCATTTGTATAATTTAGATCAAACAGTGGCTTTAAAGGTATTTTAGTTAGGTGTCAATGGCTGGCCACTGTGCACTTAAAGAAATCAGTGAGATCTTAATATATATCAAATTTATGCATCTAGTTTTTAAAACATCACAGTGATCAATTCTAACAGCGATATAACAGTGACACTGATAACGATCACAAATAATAACACTGCCAAAAATAACAATATGATCAATGAGGAAAAAGTTATATAGCCCTTAATACCAACAAAATTTTCCCTTTTTGATTTTCTTTGGACACTTGCTTATTCTTCCTGCTGAGAGCCAGGGAAGGACGCGTCAGGTCGCGGTGGTGTTTATAGGCAGGGAAATATGGCGTTCCTGAAAGATATTACAGTGGATAAAATCTGATAGGTATGTGCATGGAGCAGGAGCTGGTGACCGGAAATAGCGCGTTCAAGAAGCGAGGTAACCACAAGTACACATGGGCATGGATGGCCCATGGTGCAGTGGAGGAAAGAGCGCCGATTTATTTTGTGCTGATTTCGAGGAGAGTGGCGGGAAGACCGTTGGATGTGCGGGTGCTGAGAGGCTAGATTGGAGGAGTGTCTGACCATCTACTGGTGGAAGGGACATTAAGATTGGAGCAGAGGTGGAAGGGGAGCAAAAAAGTGTAAAAAATAATGAGTGGTAGTGAATGTGGACAACAGAGCTGAGAAGTTCCAGCACAAGTGTTGAGGGAAGAATATGACAACGTGAGAGGGCAGGACATGCAAAAATTCGAGAAAGAATAGAAGACGTTCAGAGATGCGTTGGTGAGATATTCGAAAATTGTGTGTGGTGTGCGCCGTGTGAGCGGGTGGAGAAGGAAGGGCTGCGAGTGGTGCAACAAAGAGGTCAAACTGGCCGTGGCGCAGAAAAAAAAAGCCATCAAGAAGTGGTTGCAAGCGACGTCGGTGATGACCTATGACAACAATAAAGAGAAAAGAAAAAAGATGAAGCGGGTGCTGAGGAGAGCCAAAACAAAAGATGTTTGCCAGAATTTTGAGGAAAACAAAAAGATGTTCTAGAATTGATTTAATTTGGACCTCATTTTCACCGGACACGGAGCCTCAACGGAGTCATCGCACGCTCCCCGTAGGAAAGATGTTCTGGGAAGAGGAGAAGAGAGTAAGAAACGAAGGGAGATCGGAAAGGAAGAGGTGGTGAAAGATGAAAACGGCCAGTTGTTGTTAGAAAGTGATGATATACGGAAAAGGTATGCCGAATATTTTGATGAGTTGTTGAATGTCGCGGATGATAGAGGCTGACATTGTTGCTGTGTATGGTGGTGCCCAGATGCCGGTTTTGGGAAAGTAGTAGTAGTAGAAGTAGTAGTAGTTGCTTTTGCTTTTCACCGGAGTCCCAACGCGAAGTTAATGCAAACTCCTCCTAAGGGCAATTGAAGAGTGGCAGAGTAGGGGCAGTGTAGATTACGAGTAGGTTCAACGCAGATTCCGAGTAGGTTCAACGTAGATTTCGAGTAGGCTTAACGTAGATTCCGAGTAGGTTCAACGTAGATACAGCGTAGGTTTAACGTAGATACCGAGTAGGTTTAACATAGATACAAAGAAGGTTTAACGTAAATACAGAGTAGGTTTAACGCAGATACCGAGTAGGTTTAACGTAGATTCCGAGTAGGTTTAACGTAGGTTCCGAATAGGTTTAACGTAGATACCGAGTAGGTTTAGTGTAGATTCCGAGAAGGTTTAACGTAGTAAGATCAGTAGCCGCTTCCGCGTTCGTCACTCTGCAGGGCCCATACGGACATCAAACTATACATAATTATATAACTAATACAAAAAAGATCACCATGAAAGGAGGGCACAAATAAATAATAGAGCCCACGAAATAAGAAATCATAAAATATATACTGAAATAAAGTGTTAATGACCTATAAAATGAATAATCATTCTTCCCCCCCAAGATTTTGGGAAAGAGACTTGTTGTGGACATTACTAGGGAAGAGGTGCAAGAGGCGGTAGAGGGGATGAAAGCAGGGAAAGCTCCCGGTTTGGATGGCGTTGCGATCGAATGCCTGAAAAAAGGTGGAGTAACGATAGTCGAATAGCTGGTGACGCTACTGAATCTGTGTTTTGTGACAGCCGTGGTTGAGCGGCGGAGTACTTGCATTGTTCCGCTGTACATTCACGAGCTATCAGTTTATTATATGTGGTCGGTAAATTGTATGGGCCGGTTGCTGATCAAAATTATTAGAGTCTGTACGGATGGCGCAATTGGAGAAGGACAGTGTGGTTCTAGGAGTGGTAGAAGGTGTGCTGGTCAGATTTTTTATGTGAGACAAGTCTATGCGAAGTACTTTGCAAAGGGAAAGTTCGTGTTCTGGGCTTTATGGATTTAGAAAAGATCTACGACAGTGTTGACTGGAAAACGATGTGGAACAGAGCATATGTTGTTGTTACTGCTTAGCCCCGGTTTCCACCTGCAGTGGTGGAAACTGCGCTAGCGCACCGCCCGAAATCCTCGATACCCACCGACACGCGCGTGTTGAGATAAGGGGAGGTGGGAGATGATAAAGGGGTGACCGGCCTAGTGGTGGGAAAGAGTGTTTTTGTTGCTACCTGGATAAACTTTGTGGGTTGTGTTGCAGTTACCTAATGACCACCCGTGTGTTATAATTTTAATCGCGGACACCAGAACGTTGAAATTTGCAGCGTGTACCTGTTCCTCAGCCACACTGCAACGCCCAACCAGACGCGTGCAGGGATAACCTCATGTGGAACAGGGATATTTTATGGGGATTATTCACTACTAGTCCATGAAAAACAATGAGTGTATATGTCGTGGCTCATATACACTCATATACACAGAAACTGCGTCCACGTCACCACCGCAGAGACGGCGCACATGGCGCAATTCCCAACGGCGAGGATATGAAACAGGGTGGGTTGAGGGACTTTCGATGAGGCCGAAGCCCCAGACGCCGCCCCCTACTCTGACACAGAGCATGTGTCAGAGGGGGGAGCGAGATGAGCGATTGGCTTACAGTGAGAGTGGGTTTGATCCGAGGCAGCGTTATATCTCCCTGGCTGCTCAATCTCTACATAGATAGAGTGGTCAGGGAGGTGAACGCGAGTGTATTGGGTCATTTTTTGAAGCTGTTGGAAACAAATGGGCGGAGTTGGCAGTTGAGCTAGTTACTGGTAGCGGATGATACAGCACTGGTGGCGGATTCAAAAAAGAACCTGTGTAGGCCGGAGTTTGGTAGAGAGTGTGAGAGGAGGACGCTTCGAGTGAACGTGGGTAAAAGTAAAGAAATGAGAAACTCGAGGACTGTCGATGCGAGCATAATTAGTGTCCTCCTAAATGAAGAGGTATTGGAGAAAGTTAAATGTCCTTAGTATCTGGGCTCCCATGTGGAGAATACTGAGCTAGTGGCAACTGAGGCGCCCCGTAGAGCGCACTTAGACAACTACCTCTTCAGACGATCCTCTCTTTGTTTCCATGCAGAATGCCCTACAGCGCAATACACTCGTCCGAGCACCCAACATCACACCCTTCCTTCACTGATTGCATCTCAGTTTCCACTAGTTCAATCTTCTAAAAACTCCAAACTTCGACCCAGACACTCGCGTGCTCCTTTTTAAGTCTCAATCTATGTAGAGATTTAACAGACAGAGAGACATTACGTAACCTTGTATCAGTCCTAGTATCACTGGGATACAGGGTTTTACTTCGCTCACTAGTCTGACACATGCTCTGCTGCCGAACCTAGAAACTCTGAACCGCGCTTAACAAAATTCCGCCCACTCGGCTCAAAAGCAACACCCTCCACAACGCCTCCTTGCCGATCCTATCATAGGTATTTTAGAAACGGATGAAGGTCTAAATAACGTCCCTTCCCAGCGCAATGTACTTCTCACAGAGTCGTCTCACGGCAAAAGTTTGATCTGAACATCCTCAACCATCCTGACCCCCCTCCCCTTCCTCGTCAATCCCACAATTCGTTCAGTCTCAAATCCTCTTGATTATCACTCCACTCCCCCGTACAACTTACCATACACAATAATCTGTTACCTCGTGAGTTACTAAATTCATTTAATCATTTTTGCCATTAAGAAGAGGAAAATGTAGGCCTGGGCAGCGTCACTCAATCAGCACTACCACGACCGACACAAAATAGATTCGATCACCTCACCAACCCTCAAACTAAATCATTTCTCCACCCCTCCCACCCCGTTACTCCATCCATTCCACCCCGTTACCCCACCCCTCCACCAACTAATAACCTCAGCAACCATTAAACTATACCGTTACTCCACCCCTTTTTAGGCCCGCAACTAGACCACCTCTTGCACTTCTGCCTTAGTAATGACAGCAAATATGAGACAGGGCCTTGCCAGCACCTAGACCACCTCTTGCACTTCTGCCTTAGTAATGACAGCGAATATATGACAGGGCCTTGCTAGCACCAAGACCACCTTTTGCACTTCTGCCTTGTAATGACTGCAAATATATGACCGGGCCTTGCAAGCACCGAGACCACCTCTTGCACTTTTACCTTAGTAATGACAGTAAATATATGACTGGGCCTTGCCAGCACCAAGACCACCTCTTGCACTTCTGCCTTTGTAATGACAGTAAATATATGACAGGGCCTTGCCAGCACTTAGACCACCTCATGCACTTCTGCCTTAGTAATGATAGCAAATATATGACAGGGCCTAGCCAGCACCTAGACAACCTCTTGCACTTTTGCCTTAGTAATGACAGCAAATATATGACAGGGCCTTGCCAGCACCAATACCACCTCATGCACCTCTGCCTTAGTAACGACAGCGAATATATGACAGGGCCTTGCCAGCACCTAGACCACTTCTTGCACTTCTGCCTTAGTGATGACAGCGAATATATGACAGGGCCTTGCCAGCACCAAGACCACCTCTTGCACTTCTGCCTTAGTAACGACAGCGAATATATGACAGGGCCTTGCCAGCATCAAGACCACCTCTTGCACTTCTGCTTCAGTAATGATAGCAAATATATGACAGGGCCTTGCCAGCACCAATACCACCTCTTGCACTTCTGCCTCAGTAATGACAGTAAATATATGACTGGGCCTTGCCAGCACCAAGACCACCTCTTGCACTTCTGCCTTAGTAATGACAGCGAATATATGACAGGGCCTTGCCAGCACCAAGACCACCTCTTGCACTTCTGCCTTAGTAACGACAGCGAATATATGACAGGGCCTTGCCAGCATCAAGACCACCTCTTGCACTTCTGCTTCAGTAATGATAGCAAATATATGACAGGGCCTTGCCAGCACCAATACCACCTCTTGCACTTCTGCCTCAGTAATGACAGTAAATATATGACTGGGCCTTGCCAGCACCAAGACCACCTCTTGCACTTCTGCCTTAGTAATGACAGCGAATATATGACAGGGCCTTGCCAGCACCAAGACCACCTCTTGCACTTCTGCCTTAGTAACGACAGCGAATATATGACAGGGCCTTGCCAGCACCAAGACCACCTCTTGCACTTCTGCCTTAGTAATGACAGCAAATATATGACATTCATGAAATGTTGTGCCTGCTCAACCAGTCGAGTCCAATTGGAAACAGTTAAGAATCCTAACTGCATAACTACAACTTCAGTAGCCTTTTGTTGCTTTCCAACTAACATATTTGCAATGCACTTGATGTGTGAATATTTGAGTCTCATCATCAAAAGGGTGCATGTAAAGAGCGCAATTGAATCCCTGACTGCTCTCTCCAAGTGGGTCAAGGAAAGACAAAAGCAAAAGCTCACTGTGTGTATCAAGAAGGGGTCAGTGAAATGAACCAAGACTGCGTGCTCACTGTGAGTAGGGTTAAGACAAATAATCAAGGACTGCTCACAATAAGTAGGTTTCATACCTTGCTCACAATGAGTAGAGGTTAGTACAATAATCATGGACTGCTCACAATAAGTAGGTTTCATACCTTGCTCACAATGAGTAGAGGTTAGTACAATAATCAAGGACTGCTTACAATAAGTAGGTTTCAGACCTTGCTCACAATGAGTAGAGGTTAGTACAATAATCAAGGACTGCTTACAATAAGTAGGTTTCAGACCTTGCTCACAATGAGCAGAGGTTAGTACAATAATCAAGGACCACTCACAATAACTAGGTTCAAGGCCAATAATCATTCACTGCTCACTGCTCACTGCTCACAATGAGCAGAGGTTAGTACAATAATCAATCATTGCTTACAATGTTGCCCTTCATTGAGAATAGCTCGATAACACTTGGCCCAATGAAATGCAAATTCAGGGTTGGGAGTGACTGAACAAACTTAAAAGCATCACGGAAATACTCAACAAATATTTCATATAATTAATTCAAGTCTGTTCATCATTCGTGTAATGTATGATTAAACACAGTTTTCATAAAATACCTTTTGTTCACATTGCATGTGGTTGCAGTAACTAATCAATACGTAGTTCAATGTCCGTGAGACTCCAAAACGCAACGATGTCTTCCTTCGCCAATGCTCGGGTGCCGCCAGCGAGAACGTGTCATTTTTTACTATATTTATTGTCATCTGAGTGAGGACTTCATTCGCAATAATTAGTAGGTTAAAGACGACGGTATTTTGGTGCGCCATTAGAACGATGTCACAAGGAACATTCATAATGTCATCATCCTAAGGTAGGTTTGACGAGTGAATACACTTCAGGTCAGCCCTAAGCCCTACATTTTGTAACCATACAAAATAGTGTCATATAGCGTCAATTACACCCTACGTTGTATTAACATACAAATATTTCGCTGCCAAACTGAGTTTATTTTTATCGGATGAACAAAAATAAATCTTAAACATAAAACACTTGCATTATTTAGCCCCTTGAAATAACATAAATCTTACACGCGTTAGTAGCGCAATTATGCTGGATACTCTCCTCAATAGTGAAACTTACTCAAGTAACAGAACATTATTTAAAAACGCATCAAAATGGTTTCCCAAACAAAGGCATTGTGTGAGTGCATGACCCATAAATCTGTTTTACTCTAAGCCTTCGCGAGATAGCGCATGAAAACAGCTGTCTAATAAGTCACACAGGTAAGCCTTCGCGAGATAGCGCATGGAAACAGTTGTCTAATAAGTCACAAGGGTTGACAGAGCAGACTGGCTTCTTGCCCCCGTCCACAGCATCGCAATCTTTCTTGTGCCTCGCGCTCTTCCTTGGCAGGTATTGATGATGGCTTCGGCAGCGGGACATTATCGCTCAAATGACAGCGAGGATAATGGCAGCGGTGGAGGGGGTGTCATCGTGCAAATATCAGAAAAAGAGAGTACACCACCGCCAAAATTGCACCAGTGGATGAAGTGTTATCGTACAAATATCAGTAAGAGAGAGAACACCACCGTCAAAAATGCACCAGTGGAGGGAGTGTTATTGTGCAAATATCAGAAGGAGAACACCACCGTCAAAATTGCACCAGTGGAGGAGTGTTAGCGTGTAAATATCAGAAAGAAAGAGAACACCAGCGCCAAAATTGCACCAGTGGAAGGAGTATTATTGTGCAGATATCAGAATGAGATAGAACATCCCCGCAAAAATTGCACCAGTGGAGGGAGTGTTATCGTGCAAATATCAGAGAGAGAGAGAACACCACCGCCTAAATTGCACCAGTGGAGGGCGTGTTATCGTGCAAATATCAGAGAGAAAGAATACACCACCGCTAAATATGCACCAGTGGAGGGAGTGTTATCCTGCAATTATCAGAAAGAGAGAGAACCCCACCACCAGAATTGCACCAGTGGAGGGAGTATTATCGTGCAAATATCAGGAAGTGAGAGAAAACCACCGTCAAAATTGCACCAGTGGAGGGAGCGTTATCGTGCAAATAAATGAAAGACAGAAAACACCACCACCAAAATTGCACCAGTGGAGAGTGTTATCGTGCAAATATCGGAAAGAGAGAGAACACCCCAACAAAATTGCACCAGTGGAGGGAGTTTTATCGTGCAAATATCAGAAAAAGATCGAACACCACCGACAAAATTGCACCAGTGGAGGGAGTGTTATCGGGTAAGTATCAGAAAGAGAGAGAACACCACCGCCAAAATTGCATCAGTGGCGGGAGTGTTTTTGTGCAAATATCAGAATGAAGTACACCAACGCCAAAATTGCCCCAGTGGAAGGAGTGTTAGCGTGCAAATAGTAGAAAGCGAGAGTACCTTACCGACAAAATTGCACCAGTGGTGGGAGTGTTATCGGGTAATATCAGAAAGAGAGGGTACACTATCGACAAAATTGCACCAGTGAAGGAGGTCTTATCGTGCAAATATCAGAAAGAGAGAGAACACCTCCGTCAAAATTGCACCAGTGGTGGGAGTGTTATCGTGCAAATATCAGAAAGAAAGAGAACAACACCGTCAAAATTGCACCAGAAGAGGGAATGTTATTGTGCAAATATAAGAAAAAAAATAGAACACTACCGCCAAAATTGCACTAGTGGAGTGAGTGTTATCGTGCAAATATCAAAAAGAGTGGGAACACCACCGTCAAAATTGCACCAGTGGAAGAAATGTTATCGTGCAAATATCAGAAAGACAGGAAACACCACCGACAAAATTACACCAGTGAAGAGTGTTATCGTGCAAATGTCAGAAAGAGAGAGAACACCACCACCAAATTTGCACCAGTGGAGGGAGTGTTATCGTGCAAATATTAGAAAGAGAGAGTACACCACCGCTGAATATGCACCAGTGGAAATATCAGATAGAGAGAGTACACCATCGCTAAATATGCACCAGAGGAGGGAGTGTTATCGTGCAAAT
>SDVV010015204.1:0-14590 GCA_016164225.1 Gammarus roeselii
TATGATCAGCCTCCGCTAGCACATACATTTGGAAACATTGCTAACCGAACATTACCACCAAGAGCTGCGTAGTGTGTGCCCTAGAAATAGTGGAGACCTAAGGCCTGTTACCCCTAGCTTAAGTTACACGAAGAAATCCCTTGCCTTGCATATTTTTCGGTTCCCCTCCAACAGCAGATGGTCCCACCATATGGATTTCAGGACGTAGGAGACGTTGACGAGTTAAGGTCATTAGGCCATCCTGTTGAACTTGACAATTCAGCATTGTGTAGACGGTATCCCATAACGTAGAAGTGTAGAGTTAGCTTAGGAGTATCGTATATAAAAAGATGGGAGGAGCCTGTAAATTAGTTAACGGCCTTAGTTTATTTTGTATTCCAATAAGACCAAGGCTTGAAGACACCACGCCTCTTTGAGGAGTGGCCCACAAGGCGAGTGGTTTCCTTATTGGAGGATCACTTCATACACATAAGCAAGGCCCTCCCATAGTATTTCAAGGTGTAGGTCTGAAGTATAGATCTCATATCATTCCATTAGCGGATTCATTGGGTGGAGGTAAGACTGATTTAGGACAGCGACTGATATTAGTATCTCATATTTAGATGCGTCTGATTTAGCCCTTCAGTGTTTATTTTGTGTGAAAGTTTTTGCTATATATACTGGTATGTGTTCATACTTGAGTCGTGTAATGATTACTCAGTTCTTATGTCCCGTGTTTTGTATCTCCCTACAGGGTGGGTCTTCGCCTCTGCGTCGCTTTTGCTACTCTTTTCGTTTATCGCTTACGCTCTACGCTTTACACTTACATTTCTTTTTGCTGTTCATTTACACTTTTGTTCTGTTGTGTCCATTATATGGTTCTAGAGGCACAAACTAGAGGCCCAAACTGTTCAAAATGGAAGCAGCGACCACCCCTCAGCAACCATATCCGCAAATACCCTTAAGAACTTAAATAATATCGTGATTAAACATATAAACGTTAGAAGCTTATGAACAAAGATAGATCACATAAAAATTATGATGAAGTAGGACTCAATTGACATTCTATGTCTGACTGAAACCTGGCTGGAATCTGATATTAACACTACCTTCATCGAAACTGACGGCTTCAATGTTTAAAGAAAAGATAGAGAAATGAAAGAAGGTGGAACCGTGATTTATGTGCGAGAAGAATATACCTCTTCTCAAGTAATGCTTGACGACAACAATGAAGTTGATGACTTTTGGGTGAACATCCAGGTACGAAAAAACAGATTGTTTGTTGTTGGTTCTTTTTACAGACCACACAAAACAAGTGTACAGTCTTATCAATACATTGAAGAAAGATTTTGAGAAGCTATCCGCTTAGGAAAAACGCTGTACATTTTGGGAAATTTCAATGACGATCAATTGAAATTGAAATCCAACAATATGAAGCCGGTTTTTGACTGACTCGGGCTGCATCAACTCATTAAAAGTGCAACAAGAATTACTCCCGAATCCCAAACTGTATTGGATCTGCTCATAAGTAACAATCCGTCTTCCATTGTTACCTCAGACGTGGAGCCCAATTCTTTCTCGGACCGCCATGAAATGAAATGCACCATTAACATCAAAAAAGAGAAAAAGCAAGTATACAAAATAACCTGTCCTACAAAAAAAAATTGCACCGCGGATAATTTCAGAGCACAACTAGTGGCAAACGTAGAGATGATAAAACCAATACATTGCACAGATAACGTCAAAGAGCAAGCCCAATTACTCACAAACTATCTTCTCACATGTCTGAACGCTGTGGCGCCAACGGAAACTAAAACAACGAAAAACGTGCCGGTTAAATGGATTACAGAGGAACTGAGAAATGACATTACACCTAAAAATTATCTCAAACGCAGAGCAAAACGAAGCATCACTTGCTTAGAACTATTTCGAATTCAAAATAGAAGTCAAAAGAGAAGTCAGGAGGGCAAAAATTCAATACCATCATGATGAACTAGAACAGTGCAGAAACAATCAAAAAGAAACGTGGAATGTACTGAAAAGAATTGTTCCCTAGAAAAAAAAGATCACCTTGCTTATTTATTCGAATGCCCAAGCAACTTCAGAGAAGTTCAACAACTACTTCGCTGGAGTTGGGAAACAGGTTTTTGAAGAGGTGACCCAGGAAGCTTATCAAAGATTACAGAGCGACGCAACAGGTACACGGAGTCCAAATGCTTTCGATGGAGACAGCGACCAAGAAGCAAACGACAAATGGAAACCAAAGCAAGTATCGCAACACGAAGTAAAACGAGCTGTATTTGCCTTGAGGAACACAAATTCTACAGAAATAGATGGTTTAGCTCATCAATATCTGAAAGACAGTCATGTAATGACCTTGCCTTTTATCAGCACAGTTATTAACACCTCCATAGCTAGTGAAACTTTTCCTGAGATCTGGAAGCATGCAATTATCAAAGCAATTCATTAATCTGCGGACAAGAATGAACCATCCAACTTTAGACCGATCAGTCTTCTGCCTGTCCTATCCAAGTTTCTAAAAAAGGTAATATCTATCCAATTGATTGACTACCTTGAATCAAACAAGCTGTTCAATGCCTGCCAGTATGCTTATCGGCGAAAATTGTCGACAGAAGACGGACTTATGAGCATCACTGAAGATCTGTACAAAAACTTTGATGAGGGGCAAATATCTCTGCTGGTATTGCTAGACTTATCGAAAGCATTCGACAGTGTAAGCCATACAATTCTTTTTAGCAAGCTCCGCAACATCGGAATTGACCCTACTTGGTTCGAAAGTTATCTGATGAATCAGTTGAACTCGATAACGCAACTCTGTCAAATTCGGCCACAGTTGCACTTGGGGTTCCTCAAGGTTCGATACTTGACCCTTTGTTGTTCCTGGTTTTTGTAAATGACATCGATGTAAATTACCAAAAAATCAAGCGAAAATGGTAATGTACGCCGATGATGTTCAAATATTGCTTTACCGAAAGCCGTCGGATCTGAATGCACTGAAAGACGACGCTGAGACAGCCGTAACTAATCTGAAATCTTGGTATGATAAAAATGGACTCAAGCTCAACTCTGAAAAAACAAAATGCATCTTGTTCGGCTCAAACCCCAAAAAAAAAACAGTTCCAATAAATTTCTCTATCAGGATAGGCAAATCTGACATTCCTGTTGAAGATAAAGTTATAAGTCTGGGGGTATGGTTTGATCACGTTCTTTCCTTCAAACACCACGTAACTACTCTGTGTTCCAAGCTGAATGGAACACTTTTGTTCCTAAGCTCTGCAAAAAAAAGAATTGGATTTCAAATCAAGATTACTGATTGTCCACGCTTTAATATTTTCTCACGTTAACTACTGTCTTTCAATTTGGGGGAAATGCACCAAAACCAAAAGAGAGAAAGTACAACGTTGTATAAATTTTGCAGCAAGAATAAACACAGAAAACGAGACCACGTAAGTCCTCTCGAAAAATTACAGTGGCTCAATATCGACAACAAACTGACACTCCATGTGTCGATCAAAATTCATAAAGATCTTCTAGAAAAACATTCACCCGACAGCCAAAGACACATATATTCTCGAGGTGAAAAGAACAATCGATTCACAAGAAATAATTATACTCTGCACGTTGAACACAGGAAAACAGAAACTGCCTGTCGAGCTTTTTGGATTACCGGACCAAAATCCTGGAACAACCTCCCAACAAGCCTCAAAAATCTTGAATCCAACAAGTCCTTCAAGAATAGACTTAATGAACATCTGTTGACCGATCAATTCAAAACCGTAACTTTGCCAACAAACACAAGTTAAATGCATAATACCAATAACCAGAAAATGCATTTCTGTTCATATGCGACCTCCACCAACAACCACCTCCACCATAACTCTCAACATTGAGTCACCATCTAATCGTTTTTACTCAGACGATACATATGTTTTCTATGTTGTTACCGATCACAATTGTCTTTGCCAGTTACCATAAGTGTTAACTAGCGTTTCGTCTATTTCTATGTTTTAAATGTTTCAGTTGTTTTAGTATAATTGAAATACGAACTCAGTTTTTTCGAGGAACGATAGGCAGCGTCTAACTTGACAAAGGTTTACTCGATATTAACATAACATTGAATTATTTCTAACTATTACCGTATCATTTTTGATGATACAATCAGTGCCTTATAAGCTAACATTTTGCTTGTCTTCTATAACAGATGTATATTCATCCAACTTGTGTACTCCAGCATTGTATTATTTCTGATTCTCAATCATTTAATCATTTCCTAGCGGTCTGGAAGTGTGTATTTGTATGTTCAATTGTTTGGCGTGTATTTTAGGTATGATTGTTTTGTATAACTCATGTCGCCTATTCACCCCTTCATTATTAATACAATGGTTTAGACCCATCCTTCCAAAATGTTAGTGCTTTTCGATTTTCCCAACCCTATTTTGTATTCATATTTTTTGTATAACTCATGTTATCCATCCATTTCTTTGTCATCGTACAATAATGTAGACTACTCATTACAATATGTTAGCACATTTTGATGTCCCAACCCCATGTTCATCGGACTCTAACCACATGCATGCATGATCTTACCATTCGCAGCCCTGTTATGTAGCTCCCTCAAATGAAATCCATTTGTCTTCCTTGTATATACTGCGATAGTTACTCCTTCATTGCAAATACTCTAACACAATCAAACAAACGGATAAATTTTACATGCATAATGCAACAATTGCTCTAAAAAATGCAGTTGGTGGCTCATATCTGTCTTTGTAAAGTAATCAAGGGATAATTTCAAATAACACATTAAAAAAATTGTTCTTCCTCACATAGATCTTACATAAACAGCTAGATATATTTAGTCAGGGATAAAAACCTTCTCATCTTGGTGTGAGCTTAGTTTAGTTTTTGATCCCCGTTTAATTCACACAATCACCACGAAAAC
The DNA here is from genome assembly GCA_016164225.1 of Gammarus roeselii. Taxonomy (NCBI): domain Eukaryota; kingdom Metazoa; phylum Arthropoda; class Malacostraca; order Amphipoda; family Gammaridae; genus Gammarus; species Gammarus roeselii. The sequence goes on from SDVV010015204.1 coordinate 4,940, forward strand.
TAATAACTGCAGGTCATATACGAATCATCCGAAGAAAACATCTGTAGGACATCTAAGATAAAAAACATTTCATCTCACAACTAATTATAAATATTATTGACATATCTGCTGTTTACAGGAAAAAACAAAATAGTACTTTGTCTTTCAGTTAATTTTCCAATTGAAGGCCTGAGAAGAAAAGGTGCCTAACAATATCAGTTGTTCAATATTTTTTCAACAAGAACCCGATGCAGTTATCGGACTCTGCTTCTCAGCCGTTCAATTTGTATTTTTTCCCTTTGCAAGTCCAAGATGACTCTTCCAGCTTAGCTAGAATGTGTCATTTGCCGCCGGTCGTACACGCGTGCTATTAATGTATGCCGGTAGTCCTTCTGGGAAAAGGCCAAAATTATTAATCGTAATGAATTATCGGTTATTTGCGTCATATCAATAACTCAGTATTGAATTGGAGAAAAATCAGAACTAGTATCGGAACAAAGACAATCATCAAAGCACGATGTCATTCCAGCAAACGCAGTGCCCTTGGGTCTCGTTTAGTAGATAATGAACAGCTAATGGGGCTAATGAGAGTAGAAAGATCAGTGTTCAAAATATTAGAGCAAAAGTCCACAAGCCGCTGGTGAGTATTTCATCCTTGAGTTACGAGGGAGAGGAGCATCAGGGTTAGGAGGCCGTACCCACGCAAAAACCTTGCCGTCACTCGAATTACACCCAGCTACCTTATCATGGGATGCCCGCTTCGCTTTACGCAGTACATACACAATGGTGCTTCTCACTGGGGTAAGACTCTCATCAATGAAAAGGTCGGAGGGTTTTAGTTCTCGGCACGCCCTAGTGATGTCACTCTTCACTTCCCTGCGGCAAAGCTTAACAATTATTTAACGACGATCAGGACCCTGTTTTACCGATCTATCACCAACACGATGAGCTACGGATAGAATAATAGTTTGGAAGTTGAGCTTCAGTTTTTCCTTCACAATGTCTCAAACTATCTGTCCGCAATTCTCGCCCTCACTGAAAGCAGGCTCGCCGTCACCGGAGAACAGCAAAGTATCCCGTCGTTCGTAAGCGTCGGCATCATCGATGCGTTCATCAAGCTTGGCCACTACGCCCTTCAAATCAGAAACCTCCCCTTCCAGTTTGGCCATCTTCTCGTCCTTCTCTTCAACTTCCTTTGCCTATCGAGCCAGTTCATCTTTTAATGTATCCATTTTCCACGAGATAATGCACACAATGAGCCTGCCGTCTTCAGAGAGGTCACCAAAATCATCCTCCTCATCTACCTCCTCAAAAACCGGGATCTTCTTAGAAGCCTTCTTGTCAGGCATTGCAGAGACATAGGGAGAAGTATCAAAACGACACAGAAGGGCAGATGTAAACAATGGCTGTTTGGTCCGATGATCGCAACAAGTAGCGTTCCTTCTCAGAACTCATGAGCAATAGTAGATAATAGGCATGGCTACACGGATATAAAGTAATTAGGCATCTGTGTGACACTTCAACAGATAGTAGGAGAGATAATTGGCACGGAAATCCTTCATATGTTGCGATGTATAAGCTTTTCTGTTAGGAGAGGAGTATCCGTGTCCGCTTCCGTTGCCAGCATCACGTTGCCAGGTGTACTGCAGCCCACGTGCAGCGAACATGCATAGCAATCCTGTAAGAGCAGCCATTTTTATAACCGCTAATTGTTATATCAGCCACGAGTTGTTCCATTTAACCAAACTATGGGATCATTTTTATTGGTTTTCACCTTTCCTAGCCAAACTAACTTAGGGGTGCGTGTTTTTAACAAGCGTGGGAGAGGTACGTGTTTCTAACCTGCGGGGTAAACGTATATACGTATTATTTTAGGGTACGTAATACTGATTTTTTTAGCGGTTATGACATCGTCCGGTTATGAAAATGAGATAGATTAAAATTGCGCAAGTGCGCGTGTGTTGAAACATTTTTCAGCGCGAAAGCACGAGGGCCGAAGATTTTAACGGATATGACAGTGTCCGGTAATGACAGTGAGCTGAAGTGAAGTGACTCTAGTGCGCGTGTGCTGATATATTTTTAGCACGAAAGCGGAGCTCCCGTGTTTATGAGTGCCTTGTTGGGCATTTCATTAAAGTTACAGTACTTTAATCGTTCATCATTTCCCAATGAACAGAGAATGGAATTTGCTGGGCTTCGCAGAAAGGAGCTGGCATTGTTTAGATATTTCTACTTAACTTATACTACTTTGGGTGGGATGGGGCAAGATGCCTGACATGGATGTTTGCGTGTGGTTGTTTTATGTTTTTTTGGCATGGTTTCATACATTTTCCTTGTAATTTCCTTCTGTGCCACGTCCTCTGCTTCGACTTGTAATATGAATTTTTTAAAAGAGAGTATCATTTCCATTTCGATTATGCTTTCAACCTCGTCCATTATCACCAATCACAATAACATACTCTGTATTATGAAAATTTATTTCGTCGAGCAATTCATCAAATAGGTTACTGGAGTTTGTTCGGTTTGATTTGATTTGATTTGAGCCTCATTTCCACCAGAGCCTCAACGTGAGTCATAATAGGCTCCCCCGTAGCGCTCGATGATCATTGATTCCAGTAGGCTCGCACGCCTAGGTGTGCGAGCAAAAAACAAAACAACGCTTTTAACGTTAGAAAGCAAGTGAAAATTTTAGCAATGTCCGACGCACGCTGGTGCGCAAAACAAGAAACGCTTACTCGAAACGGACCTCCGCTTCCAATCCCCTAGAACTCAAAGAGTAATATGTACGCACCCTAGTGCGTACAGGTAGCATCGTCAAGATTAGTACAAGGTCACTGGCTACACGGGCAAGTTCAGCTCCGACAGCAACGCAACACAATATTTACAGCTACGCGGTATATTTGACTCTAAGTACAATTAATTTAGTCAGGCAAGATAAAGACTCAGACAAAACGAATCCCCGCCTCCAACCACTCAGAACTCCAAGAATTGGTGAAAGGTCTATGGCTTCACGGATTAGATAGACTCCAACCGCAACGCGTCACAAGGTTTAATAGCTGCGCAATCCAGGTCAATCCCAGAAACTGCATATGGTCCGTGCACGCGCGAGCGAGCACAGACAGAAGAAAAAATACCCATTAACAAAATCACAAACACGAACTCCCGCACAAATACTCCAGCGTTATAATATTGTGGATCATGAACAAGAAAGTAAGAGCAGGTTCGTCATGGGCAGGAAAAATGCTCAGATTATTGATTTCGCACTGATTGTTTAAGGGGATGGGGCGTGGGGGGCATTGGTCCCCTGGGTCGCAAGAGAGTTCAATGAATCCCGGAGGATGACCCATGTCCCCCGGGTCTTCCCGAGCTCTCCCATGTCCCCCGGGTCTTCCCGAGCTCTCGAATCATTTCGGCCAGTTTCGGCTCGTCGCGATCAACTCGACTCGCCTCAACATGTTTCGACTGATCTCGACGTACCTCGACCAGCCTCGACGCGACCCTCGCCCTCTGCGCCAGCAATCCGCGGACTGTAATGGTTATTTGTTCCACTCAAGCATCTCACATTAATATTTTTCTGTGTTTGGGTTTTACAGCGCTGGGAGGGAGGAGCAGAGGTTCCAGGATTCAGAGGGGCTACTGAAAGGTCCCGCAGTTTCTCAAAAGGGTCCTAAAGGGTCTCCAGGGTGTCCCAAAAGGCCCCAGAAAGGTCCAAGTGGATCCCCACAAATCCACCTGGTCTCTAAGTCCCCCGGGTTCCCGAAAACCCTGGTCCCCGAGTCCCGCGGATCCCACGAAATTCTCCCCTCCCTAGGTCACCTTGTCTCAACCAACCTCGATACATATGATAATAATAACAATTTTAAATCTATCACCATGAAATAAGGGCAGAAAAAAATAATAGAGCCCAAGCAAGAAGAAATAATAAAACACTAAAAATAAAGTGTTAATGATCTATAAAATGAATAATCATCCATCCACCCCAAAAGTTTGTTCGAATGTGGTAAGACAGTGGCCCAACATGTGATGCTTTGTTACTGTCCAGCTGCCTCATGTTCACCACAGTTGAGTGCAGTGCCTCGTTAACTTTTACTGAGTTTTCAATTGATTTGATGCGGTCATTGATCTCTGCGTCTGGAGCTGTAAGCATCGTAGCCGATTCAGTGTCTAGGTGTACCTGAAGTACATTTACTCGATTCAGGGTGAACTTAGCAGTCTCTTTGACAGCTACCAATTTGTTGTTTATCATATCATTGAATTCTTGAAGAAGGTTTTAGCACGCTTTCCAATTTCAACACCTAGTATCATTGTTGACCGCCTCTGTATTGAATAGTCCACAAGTGGCACGACCATACTGCGGTTTTAGTTGTTTTATTTCTTCGTCCTGTTCGCAGATTTAGGAGCTCGCTATTTCGCACTCCCCGTTAGAGGATTCACCTTCATCTGAAATGACTACAGTCACACATGTAACACATTCTAGCTAAGCAGGAAGAGCCATCTCAGGTTTGTAAAGTTTCAGGTAATTTGCAAATTGCCTGAATGACAAAGAGCTATTTTTGGTTTTCCTTGTAAGCAACCTATATGTAAATAATAGCTATAATTAGATGAGTGTTGGAAATATTTATATTTTAAAATGACAACGTAATTTTTTTCGGGTGATTCGTGTAAGACCTACTGTGACGAGTAGACCTACTGTGACAAGTAGACCTACTGTGACGAGTAGACCTACTGTGACGAGTAGACCTACTGTGACGAGTAGACCTACTGTGACGAGTAGACCTACTGTGACGAGTAGACCTACTGTGACAAGTAGACCTTCTGTGACGAGTAGACCTACTGTGACGAGTAGACCTACTGTGACGAGTAGACCGACTTTTGCGAGTAGACTGACTGTGACGAGTAGACCGACTGTGACGAGTAGACCTACTTTGACGAGTAGACCTACTTTGACGAGTAGACCTACTGTGACGAGTAGACCGACTGTGACGAGTAGACTGACTGTGACGAGTAGACCGACTGTGACGAGTATTTGTGAGTGATTATGTTAATCCTACCTGGATAAAAACTAAACAAAGCTCAAGCTAAGATAATTCTTTTTTTCCTATCAACAAATTACTTATCGGTTTATGCAAGTTTTTTGTGAGAAAGTATGAATTATTTAAAGTACTGTTTGACATTATCCTCTGATTAGCTTACAAAGACAGATGTGAGACACCAATTGCGTTTTAAAATTATTTTTATGTGTCAATTGCTGCAGTTCAACTGGATGAAGATACATTTGCAAAATGTATTTACTTCAATTTTTTTGAATCAATTACAATGAGAGAGTCACTATCATGATATATTTAGAGAAGAGAAATGGAATTCAGTTGAAATGTGCTACATAACAGGGCAGCGGAAGGTGAGGGTCTGGTTCGTCACAGGGATGCTACTGGGTCACATCCCTGCTGATGGGCCGTCGTGAAGCGATTCAACCAGGGGTTCAACCTAAACTTTCTTTCCGTTACTTAGGAAAATTGAATAAATGTGTTATTGTTTTTCTTTGTAGATCAGTCATGTATTGAAAATTGCTATTCTTTTTCAGCTGCACAATCTACGTTATGATGTTTCCGACGTACTGAATGGCTTCCTGCTATTGTCACCCTATAAATTTGCGGATATTTTAAAACAACCGTCCGCGATCTATCACGCTCGTCCTTAACATAATAAATGACTAAATAAGTTGGATCGAGCCAAAATTTAACCGATTTCATGAACTTTTCACAGTTGAAACCCATCGTAAACAAATCACTTAAATATAAATCGAGCCAACATGATTTGTGGTGCACCTGACAGGAACTTGGGTTTGCACGAATACGGAATATTATTAGGGGAATTTTGCAGACAAGTATAGTGGAGTATGCAATTGGTTGAATTATTTAAACACACACAGAATTCGGAATGAAATGGCCCGGAATTTATCACATGTATGCCGGATAATCGAAATACAGGTTCACTGTTCGGAGGCACCATAAGTTCTCAGACACATTTTCAAGTTTTCCCGACAAATGCTTAGATCATCTAGACACACAACGGTCTGAGAGAAATATACATATACGATTCAGGATTATACACGAACCACAGAAAATTGCAAGGGTCATATTAACTTGTATGTGTGAGACACACACATATATGTTAGTGCGTGTGTTTAGTTCCACGGGATGTGTTGACGGATGACTTGTGGGCATGATAGGGATCCATGATTGGCATCCTACACACCTGAGGAATATATGTGTAGGATATTGAAGTTTGTTGTCACATGTAAGTAAAACCATATTCCAATGAAGCACAATTATTAGATATTTCAACGCATTTCACAAGTAAAATAATATGAAATGTGTTTGCAAACGTGACTCCTAATAACGAAAATTATCATAGAACGAAGGAGTATTTACATAGGTTATCATAATAGCTAACCTCATAGAATTAAGGAGTGTTCACATAAGTCATCACGAACACTAACCTCCTAGAACAAAGGAGTATTTACATATATTATCATGAACACTAACCTCCTAGAACAAAGGAGTATTTACATATATTATCATGAGCACTAACCTCATAGAACAAAGGAGTACTTACATAAGTCGGCACGAACACTAACCTCATAGAACAAAAGAGTACTTACATATATAATCATGAACACTAACCTCATAGAGCAAAGGAGTACTTACATATATTATTATGAACACTAACCTCCTAGATCGAAGAAGCATTTGCATAGGACGACATGATCACTGACCTCATAGAACGAAGGAGTAGTTACATATCTTATCATGAGTACTAACATTACAGAACGAAGGAGTTGAAGTCTTTATCGTTAACCTCATAGAACCAACGATTATTTAAATATTTTTATCATGAATACTAATCTAACCTCATGAAACGAAGGAGTTTTCACATAGGAGGTCTTTATCATTAAACTCATAGAACCAACGATTATTTACATATGTTATCATGAAAACTAATCTATCCTCATAAAACAAAGAAGTATTTACATATGTTATCATGAATACTAATCTAACCTCATGAAACAAAGGAGTATTTACATATGTTGTCATGACACCAACCTCATAGAACGCAGGATCTTTTTTTGTAGAACAATGTCATTTAAAAACAGAAGAGAAGAGACTGTCAACAGAGAGTTGTATTCGTTAACCTAAAATTAGCGGGTCTTTTATTTATGGGTCCCTGAAAACGACCTCTGTTCGCTTGCATGTCCCTGACAACCTCATTAGTTTCCTGATTATTGGCAACGTATGCTTTGTGCAGGACCCCAACAACGCCATCAGTTGGCTTGCATGTCCCCGACAACCTCATTAGTTTCCTGGTTATTGACAACGTATGCTTTGTGCAGGACCCCAACAACGTCATCAGTTGGCTTGCATGTCCCTGACAACCTCATTAGTTTCCTGGTTATTGACAACGTATGCTTTGTGCAGGACCTCAACAACGCCATCAATTGGCTTGCATGTCCCTCACAACCTCATTAGTTTCCTGGTTATTGACAACGTATGCTTTGTGCAGGACCCCAACAACGCCATCAGTTGGCTTGCATGTTCCCGACAACCTCATTAGTTTCCTGGTTATTGACAACGTATGCTTTGTGCAGGACCCCAACAACGCCATCAGTTGGCTTGCATGTCCCCGACAACCTCATTAGTTTGCTGGTTATTGACAACGTATGCTTTGTGCATGACCCCAACAACGCCATCAGTTTGTTTATCTCTGACGACGGGTCTCTGGCACTATCATGTTAAAGTGTCATATGTGGGAACATAGTTACACAATCGTGTTTGTGGTTTTGTCAGAGCAGGCGAATCCAAATCTGAAACAAAAAATACAATGGATGCAGAACTGAAGAACAAAGAAGTTGTATCGACCACGGGAAACAAATAATAATATAATATAGGAAGAACCGAAACCTGAAATATTGCGATGCGCCTGTTGTAGTACCAACCCTCGTGGAAGTTGTTGGTGTTGGCCTTGTTGTTGGTGCTGGAGCTGATGAAGTTAGTTAGGTTATGGGCAAATAATAGGCATAGCAGAACGTAGGCAGTGTAATGGGGGCCAAACAGCAGAAGTAACGAGACGGGAGAGAAGCGGATCACCACAGCCGCTCTCTACCAATGTTCGGAGATGACTCGTAGGAGCACGCCGTATGGGGAGCACAAAGCGTAACTTGTTATATTGTAGAGCATTGGGGACATTCGTTATGCAAAATAAACTCCTGTTAAACCAATTTATTACATCATTAAATAAGTCATTGTTTAATTGGACAAGTTTAAACATTCTTTCTAGGTTAACACACAAGTAATTCCAACACTCCTCACATTGAAAGTGCGTTTAGAATGCAATTAACCCTATCATTGTTCTCAGTGTAGAAAACATTTCCAGTGGAAGAGACTTAGTGAGTATGTTAGCAAGCATATCATCAGTAGAGCAATACTTCACACTTATTTTGTTATTGAGGACCAGTTCACGAATAAAGTGAATCAATGTTTTTTGTCTTTGGGATGACCTTAAGGATTGTTTGTAATGCAAATGGCCGACTGATTGTCCCCAATAATGGTGAAAGGATCATTGGCATTACACCTCAGGTCATTCAGGAGCTGTTCAAGCCGTACAGCGTCTTGAGCTACACCAGATAAAGTAACAAGTTTGCTTACAAGTGCGTCAAGATATTACTGTATTGCTACCTAACTTGAAACAATAACCTGAAGTGGACTTGCTATCACATTTATCACCTGCCCAAAATTCAACAAATTAAACATTTGCATGTTTTATTATACAAACTACCAAGTTCAATATAGTACCCTTATGATATCTGAAAAATCTCGTTACAGCTGACCAATGTTTAGTGGTTGGATTAGAACAGTGATTGGCAGCATTACAAACAGCGCAGGTTATTTATTCCAGGTCTAATCTCTGCTCACAGATACAACGAACTTCCTACAGCCGACTGATATCTCTCGGTATCACGCATACTATAATCATCAGAGCTATTTGTCTGACTAACACTGATATCGGCCGGAGTTGCTACAGGATTAGCATTCTCGAAGCCATACCTCGCGAGTAAACTCTTAACATAAGTAGACTGATAAATGAATATTTTCCTATGATCTTGACTGCTACTCACATGATGAGAAACATTCGTTTACCTAATTCCCTAATTTTGAAACGATCCGAGATGGAGGATTGTATTCCATTAATTACATTGAGAGACTTGCAAGCAAAGATTATGTTATCGACATGAACAGTAATGACACATGACACTATCTTGGTTGGAACGTTTATAAGTGCAAGATTTGCTAGTGAAATGCTCAAAGTTTAACTTCTTAAAGGATTTAATAATTAATAATTCCATCCTTTATTAGCTTGTTTATGTCCGTCAAATATTTATTTACTTTAACCACAAAACTCACCTTGCCTGGCAGAAGAAAAAATTCTGTCTGAGTAATGAACAATACTTCAGACAGTTCCCCATTAAGAATGGCAGACGACACATTCATTTGGTACCTCAAGTCCCTCCTGAGACGCTAAAGATGAGAGAGAACGTACAGACTAAAACCTCACAACTGAACTAAATCTCTCATCATTATCAATACCTATCTTCTGCGAAAAACCACGGGCTACCAG
>SDVV010015205.1:0-14590 GCA_016164225.1 Gammarus roeselii
TGGGGATTCCATACACCGCTCGGGTGCTGACCGATGGTCCAGATATTGAAGGTTTGACGGTGCTGGGGCTGCAGGGGCGTGGGGATTCCATACACCGCTCGGGTGCTGACCGATGGTCCAGATATTGAAGGTTCGACAGTGCTGGGGCTGCGGGGGCGTGGGGAACACAGCCAACCGTGCGATGTTTCTCGCTGTACTCTTTCAAAGGACAACATTTTTGAGATATTGATTACGGTCTACATTATGTTACGTGACAGTTTACATCACAGTTTTGGATAAACCACAGTTGGGAATAAACCACACGAGTCACAAGCTTTACAAGAATTGCTGAAAGTAGACAAAGTTAAAATAAATATTATAATTCATTATATTTCATTTCCATCGTCAAGCAATGCGTTTTCAGAACGAGATAAATCGGATTTAACTTTTGCTTACACGCGAAAGCGGATGCGATTGAGAGAGTTTAATGAGTCATCGATGTTTGTATGCGTGACTATGTCCATGATATCATTCAAAGTTTTAACAACAATCAACTATACGTATCAGCTGGGCCGTGACCGAGTGGTTAGCGTGTCCGACTGCAGTGCCAGCCTCTGATACTGCAGGTCGCGAGTTCGAGCCTCGGCATGGACACGGCGGTCTTGTAGCGGGGAGATTGGGCGCCTCGTTCCTCTGTGTCAGCCTAACTTAGCCACCCTACAAAATAGGGGAAACGGCTGTATGTCTATACATACATATATATTTTAGTCTGTATAATTCTCTGAATCTTTAAAAAAATTAGGATCAGTCCCCCACCGCGCTCCCTGTATATGTACCTGCCCCCTGCGGTAACGCTCTCCAGTGCAGGCTTCTGTTTTGGTCCGGGCATCACTATAATTAGGTTGGGCCGGCTCCCTCCCCCCCCCCCCCTCCTCCTTCCTGACCTTATCTCCGTGTGACCACCACTACTCTCAGGCTTGTCGGCCTCCTCTGCTGGGTATGTTATCCCCACTCTGTTTGGCATGCTAGCCCCACAACACCGCACCCACTGCCCCCCCCCCTTTCTACACCTCCCCCTCATCATCCACTGAACCTCCCTCGCCTGACAGATCGCCTCCCCCCTCCCCTCAATCTCTGGCGGGCCGCCACTCTACCAGGCCTGCTGCCCCTCACTCCATCAGGACTGTTTTCCCACCTCTCCCACCAATAGGCCTTCTGCTCCACCCTGGTTGGTGGTAGGTTGACATATTAAAGCTGCTGAGGCTACAAGGTCAAATATTACTAAACATAAAACTGATTCATCGGACGGTTGCTGAACAAAGATAGTTCAAGCCCGTGACGTCACAACTCCAGCCAGGGTTTGCTTATATCTTGTTGCCATATTAGTTCAGAGGCGAAAGGAGTCAATAGAATAGCGGAAATCCCTCTCTAACCCACCTGTTCTTCTCTACCCTCTAATCCCTTTCTACCCAACCAATCCCTCTCTACTCCCCCTATCCCTCTCTACTCCCTCAATCCCTCTCTTCTCCCCCAATCCCACTCTACTCCCCCAATCTCTCTCTACTCCCACAATCCCTCTCTACTCCCCAATCCCTCTCTAATCCCCCAACCCCTCTCTACCCTCCCAATCCCTCTCTACTCCCCCAATCCCTCTCTACTTCCACAATCCCTTTCTACTCCCCCAATCCCTCTCTACTTCCCCAATCCCTCTCTTCGCAGATCTTCGAGTCCTGCTTCGGTCAGCAGGTATCGAGCCAATGGAGCCGTAACATTCAAGACGCTCGCGCGGCCTGCGCTGTCTCTGTCATGGCTAATTTCTCGAGCATGGTGCCGGGGTGCTCGACCACCAACACCGGAAGCACCACCCCAACCATCACTCCAGCCACAACCACTCAGAGTTATTCCTCCAACACAAGAGGGAACGAGCCGGTGAGGAAGGCCTATAGAAGTAAGGTGCCAATATCGTGGCAATGGGTATCTGCGATACTCCCGTAGTTCTGAAACTCAAATCCCCTTCTCTATAGAAATGCTTGCTACTTTCTCTATTGTATCTGTATTCCCTCAGAGCGTAACTGCTGTACGCTTAAAATAAGGAACTTGAATTGCCCGCAAGATACCGTAGTTAAATGTAAGGGTTGCGTTATCGTCGCTAACCTGCAGTCGTCGGTCCTCCAACGACAGTGCACTCTCAATTTGTATAGAGTGAAGTCCTTTTGGAATGAATTTAAATTTAGGAGAAGAAAATATGGTATGACACACAAAATATGTCATGAACAAAGGTTGCTACCCGTTTAATAATTCTACTCATTAAAAAGTGTTCATTCTAATGTTCACCTTTAGTCTATTGACACTGATTGAGTGTGGCAATGCATTTTCAATAGAATGTGACGTTTATTACTCGGAGAATGATTCTGTAACCCTATTTCAAATTGTGGTTGGGTCATTGCTTGCTTCTTCAACGGAACTTCGAATCAATACATTGACGTAAATTATAATTATGAATACACCCTCTCTGACTACACAGCCACCGTCGGAAAATGGTCCTTGAAATAATGAAGAGATTGCAGCTCAAAGTAACGTCTTTCACCCACTCTCCAGAGTCCGCGCGGTCTCCCGCGCCTGTTAACGGTGCCTTTTTATGCCCGCCCTTATACCCAGGCTTTAATACCCGCTCCATTTGAACCAGTACCATTTATTCTCGTCTTTTTTACACTCGCCTCTTTACCCATGCCCTGTTACCCATGACCTTATACTAATACCCCTTTGCTCATGCCTTTTTACCTATGCCCTTTTAACTACGCCCTACTAATCCCTTTCCCATTGTACCCACCCCCTTATACTTACAAACTTTTCCCAACATCCTTTTACCCACGCCCATCTGTTCACAGCTTTATGTCTACTACCTTTTGCCTGCGTCATTCCGTCGACGCCCAACCCAATCTATGCCGCAGGTGGTGCACTAAATACACGACTCCACCCACAATTGTTTTGCATTTTATAACGATGAAAAACTTTGCCCCCAAGCAAATTAATCTCCCAACTTTATAGACCAACTGTATCATCGAAGGATAATTCTACATCCTTGCATCATTTCCATCGCAGGTGATGCAGTACACGAGCAACCGCATCAGCCAGCTGGACGTGGCCATGCGCAAGAAGAACGCCATGATCAACTGCACTCTGCAGCGGCTCGGGGTGGTGAGGAGGGGGTTGAAAAAAGCCAGTGCTAGGCATAGCAGTTTATATAAAGTCAGATGTTTGCATCGTAGAGACCTCCATCTCAAAGTCCTATGTATTTTACGATGAGACCATGTCATTTATTAATATTCAGATATATTTTGCTGTTATGGTCACCGTTTTATTCTGCAGCCGTTGAAAAAAATCGTTTATTCATTCACAGATGGTACGTTATTCTTTTGGAACAATCAATTTATCCATGGTAAATCTAAAATAGGTAAGATGACGAGCTAAGAACTTGTAACAGTAACTGGAGCTGTGCGCGAGCAGTAGAGAGGCATCTTACTTTCCTAGCAGAACATACGAACTCGACTCATGACGAAACATGTCACGACGAGAAAGCTGTCAGGGTAAATTTTAATGCACCCAATATATATGCACTGTATCCTGTTGACATAAGGTGTTGTGATTTAACATTGGGATCTTTTATATAACATACAACAATTAATTCAGCTCTAGAGCCTAATTCATTGGGTAGCAAAGAACGCGACGGTATGAGTGGGTCTATGTGAGACAGAGAGTCACTGACAGAACAAAAACAGAAAAAATATCATCATTATATAATAAAATTAAATTCAAAAAATCTTCGTACACGAGTGGTGTGTTATTATCGTGAAGCAATAAGCTCTCTGTGACGTGTCACGACGAAAGAGCAATCATGGAAGGTTTGAGGTACACAATAAGTATGCATTATATCCAGATGAAATATGGTGTTGCTGTTTGACATTAAAATCTTTTACATATAAATTAGTATGAATTCTTAATTCAGACCCGCTATGCATCCAACGCGTACCTACACCAACGCGTCACTTACTTTAGCTTGAGGAAACCTTCTTTGCTACCTTAATTAATGTTGAAGGACTGGAGTGGGAACCCATGGGTAGTAAAGTAGGCTAACTACATGACACTTAATAGTATCCCGAACAGGAGAGACGTGTGATTAAACTATTTTGGACATCAGCCGTTCTCTTGAATCTTCATGGTTAGCCCCATTTTTTTTATCGAAAGTACATTTTTTAGAAGGTGGCGTTCAAAACGTTAAGGCTTTGTCTTATTACCTTTACATCCATAAATAGTAATTATATGTAAAATAAAGTACTCTGGTAGATCCGTCAATGCCGTCTATGGTTGTGGGCGTTCAAAGGCTAACGGTTACATGGGTGGACGTTCTCTATATATCTTCAATTGACTCCAGGCAGAGACGATTTTGTACTTTATTCATGTAACTTTATCAATTTCACCCGTTGAGGTCAAATTATGATATATTCTCTAAGCATTCTATCTACCTCTCATTGGTTTTATTTTTTGCAGATCGACGGGGACATGAACCTTAACACCACCGCCTTGCTGAGAACCTACGACTCACTGAACATCAACTCGCGGCTCATGGATGAAGTGACAGGAGCAGTGAGGGAGTGCATCACAATGACGGTGAGGGAGTGCATCACAATGACGGTGAGGGAGTGCATCACAATGACGGTGAGGGAGTGCATCACAATGACGGTGAGGGAGTGCATCACTATAACGGTGAGGGAGTGCATCACAATGACGGTGAGGGAGTGCATCACAATGACGGTAAGGGAGTGCATCACAATGACGGTGAGGGAGTGCATCACTATGACGGTGAGGGAGTGCATCACAATGACGGTGAGGGAGTGCATCACAATGACGGTAAGGGAGTGCATCACAATGACGGTGAGGGAGTGCATCACAATGACGGTGAGGGAGTGCATCACAATGACGGTAAGGGAGTGCATGACAATGACGGTGAGGGAGTGCATTACAATGACGGTGAGCTAGTGGATCCCTATGACGGTGAAGGAGTGCATCTCTATGACAGTGAAGGAGTGCATTACTATGACGGTGAGGGAGTGCACCACTATGATGATGAGGACGTGCATCTACATGATGATGTGGGAGTGCATCACAATGACTGTGAAGGAGTGCACCACTATGACGGTGAGCGAGTACATACAATGACGGTGAGGAAGCGCACCACAATCACGGTGAGGGAGTGCATCACATTGACGGTGAGGGAGTGCATCTCAATAGCGGTGAGGGAGTGCCTCACAATGGCGGTGAGGGAGTGCATCACATTGACGGTGAGGGAGTGCATCTCAATAGCGGTGAGGGAGTGCCTCACAATGGCGGTGAGGGAGTGCATCACATTGGCGGTGAGACAAATATGGAAAACTCTGGCTGCTGTGGTCATTTTCAACCAAGGTCGTCGATCTTCTTCTGCCAGTTGTATTCATTGATCTCCCGTGCAATTGCCTGCAAAATTACCAACATGATGTCATATTTGTGTCACACAAAGGTTTCCTGCAGTCACCCACTAACTTTATGTTTTTATTATAATAGGTGTTAGCTTATGTCACGCAGTAACTCCCACCTATTTGGATTTGCCATGTAGGCGATGTCGCCTCACGGTCTGAATCCAGAGACAAAGCCTTTGAATTCGAAGGAAACCTTGGCAAGGGCGTCTACCTCATCAGACTCTTTGGTTAACCTTCGTTGATAATACTTTCCTTCGTTGCCCCTGTTTTTTTTCCGGTTAATCTCCCCCATATACCCTTAAGTCCTGCATCCCCATGAAAGACCACTCGAGGATGACCAACTCATATAACACCCCCTCTACTCCCAGTCTAGCCTCCCCATGACTCACCACTCTGGCTAGGCCCCCTTATTTAACCCCTCTCTTTCCCAAGTCATGTCCCCAAATATAGAAAAAAAAATCCGGGTTCAGTCTACCCATAACCAATCACCCTGACCTGGCCCATCATCTAACACCCCCCTCTACCTCCAGTCCTGCCTCCCTATGGTAGACCACTCTGGCCTAACCCCAGCTCTGAAGAAGGCGCTCGTCTACACAGCCTGTGAGAAGAAGCGGCGAGCATTGGCCTGCATACGAAACGACCTAAGGGAGAAGGTGGGTGAAGGGGAGTGTGTGGGTATGGTGGGTGGCTGGGTTGAGTGAATGGATGAGTAGGTTTTATCGTAGTGTGTGCAGTTGTATGTGTTGAATGGATCACATATTTTTTTCCATTGGTGGGGTGACCAACATGTGTGACATGCTTAGTGTGTTATGTGCACAAGGTTGGTAGATTTTTTTCGGCAAATTAAACGCCGAATAATGTGAGGTGCCCAAGACGGGTGATAGATTGCTCAATTGGGAGATATTAAGGCTAGTTGGCAGAATGGATTTCCAGGGCGGCAGGGTATGAAAGACGAGCGAATCAGAGCAAGGTCATTGAACCGGTTCGCTAGGAGGGAATTTGGTGGTCAAATACTGTTTCGAGGGAGCAACTACGATTAAATTACAGGAAGGATAGGCAACAGGGAAGAGCAAAGTGGATGACGTGGTGGGTACATTGAGTCAGAAGAGATCAGTGTGGGTGACATGGCAGACAAGGTGGTGTAGGATAGGGAGACACATGAGTGACAGAGGAGCAATGTGTATAACAAGGTGTGCAAAGCAGGTGATAGAATGAGTGTTACATCTTCAGCTATTGAAGACTGAGGACTTCTAGATAAACAAGGGTAGGGTTATATATCTGATTTATTTGAACCTATACAATTTTTCCAAGTCGAGAAAATGGGAATTTAAGTTAGATGTAAGAGGAGCGAGCACAGGCAAGTCACCAGTCGGTATCGGGGTCGAGTCAGCACTGACTTTTTCAGACTATCCCTTGCTGCTCCATATGTTTCACTTACGTCACAAGCGTGGCCTATGACGTTGTTGTCCCTGTACCGGGAGTCATCTTAATTGCTGTATGCGCCCAAATGATTTCCGTTCGCTTCAGATCGGCTTGTTTGCTGCTCATAGGTTCCCGTATTATAAATTACCTTGTCGGACTATACTACCCGACCTTCCGGCCAGCGCATGTCTAATGTGATAGTGATGTTATTGATGACCGTCTACTTGCCGGAAATCTCCTTCGTTACGCATTGACATTGTCCAAGCATGGGGACATAACAGTGAGAAACGGGGGGGGGGCGGCTTGTGCAGGAACGTTGCATGCTTGGTGAGGAGGTGACGTGGTGGATAGTACATACATAGTAGACTCCTCGTGCTGTGACACTGACGTTTCAAGTAGTGTGCAATTGGATAGTATCTTCTCTTCTTCTTTCACTGAATAAATAACAAACCTATTTTTTATAGAAGGGCTTAGTTCATCCCTATCCCTACTTGCCGACCGTTACAAATTGTACTTAATTAAAAAGAGAAGCCAGAGCATGAACGGACGTTAACACAAATAGGTGTGAGAAATTAATATCTCCTTTTAGTCAATGTTTTATTTTTTACCTTCACGTACGATAACCGTTCCCTCAGTAACTCTCATCGTACATATGCACTATACAATACATTCATCTATCGACAATAACGCCCTCTATCGGAAACTCACAACAACTCTATTCGCTGCTATAACTAACGTGACACTCAGTTTATACAGTTGGTGCCTGCAATGACATGTAACGTTCCTTCACATGGTAGCCTACAGTTAGCCGTGCGCTGCAGTTGGTGCCTGCAATGACATGTAACGTTCCTTCACATGGTAGCCTACTGTTAGCCGTGCGCTACAGTTGGTGCCTGCATTGACATGTAACGTTCTGCCACATGGTAGCATACTTTTAGACGTGCGCTTCAGTTGGTGCCAGCAATAACATGTTACATCCTGCTACAAGTTAGCCTACTATTAGTCGTGCTTTTAGAACAACTCATCAAAGGTTGCCATGTGGCAAGACGTTGTCTTCATAGGCACCAACCGTCTGCGGTGAGAATTGGCTTTGACTCCACTCTCTGATCTCTAACTTGCGCTATCAGGCTTCCTAACCTGCGTTCTCAGGCCGCCCTGTTCTGTGTTCTCAGGCAGCCCTGTTCTGTGTTCTCAGGCAGCCCTGTTCGAGCTAGCGGGACTGGAGGGCGTGTCCATGCTGTCGTCGTCAGGCACAGCCCAAGACCAACAGACCTCAAAGATGTTCATGCTAATGTGGTCTGATGCTTACGATAGCGACGACATCTTTGGCACCATGGGGCAATGACCACATCCACATGCCTTTAAAACGCTTTTCTGCGGCATCACGGACAGTGATCACATTTGTAGGCCTGCAAGCTCTCTTCTGCGACACATTGGGGGAATGATACCATGTCTATAGGCTTCCAAAGTACTCTTCTTCAGCATCACCTCTCTAGCCCTTTAGAGGCACTATTCGTCGGCATCCAGTAATGTAGGTTCATAGAGGGTATCACGGGACTTCATTCTAACCATGTCTGTATCACAACTATCCTGCTATTCAGATGTCGTTTTCCAAACCAATATTCCATGAAAAGGATGTGAACAGTTAGTTACTTGATTTGTGTGTGTCACATCTTTTAACCTAAAATATATAGATATACGGCATCATTCAGCTGCATATTTCGTGTGTATTATTCCACTCGTCATGCAAATAAACGTAACTGATCAAATCATTCATCTCTCTTTTATTATTTTTAGTCATTAAGATTTTAGGGCGATATTCTACGTCTCCATACTAAATTTCTATTTTACATATTTGAGAAGGAATTCCCACATCACGTTTGATTCTCTCAAATGGACCAGCTCTTCATACGTATGCACTTATCCTCTAAATTGAACACAGTAATTTTTATTTAATGGTTGCAAACGTTAGTTTATTATAATACCTCGGTCACCTTGCACTTTTGTTTCGAAGTGTTTGATGTATTGTACAAAATGATTTAACAATATAGGATGTTCGCATTATCGATGCCACAACATGAGCTTCCTGGATCGAGACTTGAAATCACTAAGCCGCGTAATTGTTATATCAACTTTTGCTATTGACCTGTGCCTCCCTTCTATTGATCAGCTGATCAATAGAAGGAAGGCAGAGCTACTAAGGTTAAAACATGGTAGACCAAAGGCTCAAAGGTTCAGCTACATTTGAAACATGTTCATTGAGAAAAGGCAGAAATTTTAATCATTTGCGTGATTAAGAACATATTCCAGAGAGTGAACTAATTCTGAAAGGACATACAAAATTGTTTTTAGAAATTAACCAGATTTCATCGGAAACATAAATAAAAAGATTTCAACCGTACAGCCAAAGTTTCATTTTCTCTTCATGTTGTACGCAGGTCATATGAATCAGTCTATGAGAGGCTAGGAGCTACTGTAAACAAACTAAGATTGTAACCGTTCATCCAAAGTTTCATTTTCTCTCCATGCTGTACGCAGGTCATATGAATCAGTCTATGAGAGCCTAGGAGCTACTGTAAACAAACTAAGATTGTAACCGGACAGCCATAAATGCATTTTCTCTTCATGTTATATGCAGGTTATATGAATCAGTCTAGGAGAGCCTAGAAGCTACTGTAAACCAACTAAGATTGTAACCGTACAGCTAAAAGTGTATTTTCTCTTCATGCTGTATGCAGCTCATTTGAGTCAGTCTAGGAGAGTCTAGGAGCTACTGCAAACAAACTAAGATTGTAACCATACTGCTAAAGGTGTATTTTCTCTTCATGCTGTACGCAGGTCATATGAATCAGTCTAGGAGAGCCTAGGAGCTACTGCTAACAAACTAAGATTGTAACCGTACAGCTGAAGGTGCATTTTCTCTTCATGCTGTACGCAGGTCATATGAATCAGTCTAGAAGAGCCTAGGAGCTACTGTAAACAAACTCCAATCACGTTAATAGATACAAACAACTTTGCATCAGTGATTTCAACCTTCTATCTGTGTGATTTATACCTTCAATATATTTAAATATCTTCAAATGAGTCTTATTGTCTGTCATTTGTGAGTCTGAACAACAGTCAACCCATTCTTTCTTATGATAATATATGTAGCTGATGCGTAACCCCTTTTCAATGGAGTTTTCAGGCATTAATGTAGATAAATGCGATGTGGTAATACACTGATAATTTGACATCAATTGAGCGTACGTTGAAAGTTTCTGACTTCTCATCGAATGTTTCGTAATTGCTTGTTCACGCAGGACAAATACGTGATTTCACTTACGTGAAAAGTTTCCACGTTAAGTTAGGGAGAGCAGTAACGAGACAAAATGTATATCAAGTTCTATTTTCCAATTGAGTGTGTTTTCGCTCTACGAATCAAACCTGCTAAAACCAACTAAGGATAGGATGAATACTAAACTTAAGTAGTAATGATTTGTAGAACCATGGAATATATTCATCAAGGCCGTTGTACAATTCTGAAACCTATCAGGAAAATCTGTGACAATTGTGCTATTTATATTTGTCTGTGCTCTGTAAGTACGCTCAGCATTTACCAAAATTTAAATCGAAGATATGTACACAGCTATTATGTCAGACCACAAGATGGTATCAATGCCTGTCGAACTGGTGGGTGCCAACGAATTTGCTTACGTTGAGGCCCAAAAACGAGTCATAACTTCTTTGATTGTTTGAACTGTCGTTCATAAGATGTTAGAGACACTCAACATTCGTGATACGGCTATTATTAAACATTTACAAAATATTTTTTTATGCTGGCGTGGCAACTGTACGCTCCCAGCAGCAAGACTTTGTTAGTTGTCATGTCATATTTATTACATACTGTACTTTTCAAAATTATTAATAATATTGGTATCACGGATGTGTCGTTGCTATGACCACTTCTGAACGATATTTCACATCATGCAAAATGTTGTTACTCGTCGTAGAGTATCAACGCTGCAAATTCGCCTTTCGCTCTAGAGCCCAACAAGCATTGATGCCAGCTAGCGATACGACATGCAAAACCTTTACATGGTCAATGTTTAGAGTACACGAATGGAAAAAAACACGTGAGTAGCTAAGAGCGCAACTGTATGAGTGAAAGTGTTGGACGGAAGTTTTCACCTAAGTGAAGAATTGGTACGTAAAAACACCTATGTTCATAGGCTACATGTGAGTTCGCTTTAATGAAATAAAAGGAAAATCACAACGTCATCATAACATCTCAAAAAACTCTCATCATTTTATTTATAATTTTATTTTCATCGTCACTAACTTGTGTAATACACGTACAATTAAAAATTTACTCGATTGTCTTATAACTATTGCCGAATTAATATCACACGATTATAGATAAATTCGCCAATTTGTAAAATCAACAAAGTTAGACTGTGTCCTTCATATGACAAGTTTGGTCCCGAACCATCATCAATTATTTGTCTCTATGTATCATAAAGATGAAGATGAATAAAAGTATATACACTGCTACCATCATGAGGCCGGAAGGGCAGTAGCTGCTAGTTTTTTTTCGACGTACTGAAATTTGCAGAAAGAAAATAACACAAACCGAATTTCCATTGATCGGACAAATAAAATGGTGTAAATGAATTCTAAAGAAGACAATACGGTAGCCAGACTGAAGAGAAAACAATATATTCAGAAAAAGCATTCCAAATTGATTTAAGGGGTGCCAATCAAGTGAAAATATGAATGCCATCATTAGAATGCACGAGTATCAAACCAAGCAATGAAATCGGCAACAACAAAAAAAACAAGGAACTGAGACGTAACGAGTTTAAGTTGCCAGTTGCTGTTGCTAGTTGTTGTTGCTAGTTGTTGTTGCTAATTGTTTTTGCTAGTTGTTGTTGTTAGTTGATGTTGCTAATTGATACTGCTAGTTGTTGTTGCTAGTTGATATTGCTAGTCGTTGTTGCTAGTTGACGTTGCTAATTGATACTGCTAGTTGTTGTTGCTAGTTCATATTGCTAGTTGTTGTTGCTAGTTGATATTGCTAGTTGTTGTTGCTAGTTGATGTTGTTAATGAATACTGCCAGCTGTTGTTGCTAGTTGATGTTGCTAATTAATATTGCTAGTTGTTGTTGCTAGTTGATGCTGCAAATTAATATTGTTATTTGATGATGCTAGTTGTTGTTGTTAGTTGATACTGCTAGTTGTTGTTGCTAGTGGATATTGCTAGTTGTTGTTGATAGTTGTTGTGTTGTTGCTAGTTGATGTAGCTAATTGATACTGCAAGTTGTTGCTGCTAGTTGATATCGCTAGTTGTTGTTGCTAGTTGGTGTTGCTAATTGATACTGCTAGTTGTTGCTGCTAATTGATACTGCTAGTTGTTGTTTCTAGTTGATTTTGCTTGTTGTTGTTGCTAGTTGATGTTGCTAATAAATATTGCTAGTTGTTGTTGCTAGTTGATGTTGCTAATTAATACTGCTAGTTGTTGCTAGTTGATATTGCTAGTTGTTGTTGCTAGTTGATTTTGCTAGTTAGTGAGGCTAATTGATATTGCTCTTTGTTGTTGCTAGTTGATATTGTTAATTGTTGTTGCTAGTTGATGTTGCTAATTGATACTGCTAGTTGTTGTTGCTAGTTGATGTTGCTATCTGATACTGCTAGTTGTTGTTGCTAGTTGATGTTGATAATTAATATGCTAGTTGATTTTGCTAGTTGTTGTTGCTAGTTGATGCTGCTAATTGATACTGCTAGTTGTTGTTGCTAGTTGATGTTGCTAATTAATATTGCCAGTTGATCTTGCTAGTTGTTGTTGCTAGTTGATACGGCTAGTTGTTGTTGCTAGTTGATATTGCTAGTTGTTGTTGCTAGTTGATGCTTCTAATTAATATTGCTAGTTGATGTTGCTAGTTGTTGTTGTTAGTTGATACTGCTAGTTGTAGTTGCTAGTTGATATTGCTAGTTGTTGTTGCTAGTTGTTGTTGCTAATTGATACTGCTGGTTGTTGTTGCTAGTTGATATGGCTGGTCGTTGTTGATAGTTGATGTTAATAATCAAAATTGCTACTTGTTGTAGCTAGTTGATGTTGCTAATTGATACTGCTAGTTGTTGTTGCTAGTTGATATTGCTAGTTGTTGTTGCTAGTTGATATTGCTATTTGATGATGCTAATCGATATTGCTCTTTGTTGTTGCTAGTTGATATTGGTAGTTGTTGTTGCTAGTTGATGTTGCTAATGGATACTGCTAGTTGTTGTTTCTAGTTGATGCTGCTAATTGATACTGCTAGTTGTTGTTGCTAGTTGATGTTGATAATTAATATTGCTAGCTGATGTTGCTAGTTGCTGTTGCTAGTTGACACTGTTATTTGTTGTTGCTAGTTGATGTTGCTAATTAATATTGCTAGTTGATGTAGCTAGTTGTTGTTGTTAGTTGATACTGTTAGTTGTTGTTGCTAGTTGATATTGCTAGTTGTTGTTGCTAGTTGATGTTGTTAATTAATATTGCTGGTTGATGTCGCTAGTTGTTGTTGTTAGTTGATACTGTTAGTTGTTGTTGCTAGTTGATATTGCTAGTTGTTGTTGCTAGTTGATGTTGTTAATTAATATTGCTGGTTGATGTCGCTAGTTGTTGTTGTTAGTTGATACTGTTAGTTGTTGTTGCTAGTTGATATTGCTAGTTGTTGTTGCTAGTTGATGTTGTTAATTAATATTGCTGGTTGATGTCGCTAGTTGTTGTTGTTAGTTGATACTGTTAGTTGTTGTTGCTAGTTGATATTGCTAGTTGTTGTTGCTAGTTGATGTTGTTAATTAATATTGCTGGTTGATGTCGCTAGTTGTTGTTGTTGGTTGATGCTGCTAGTTGTTGTTGCTAGTTGATATTGCTAGTTGTTGTTGCTAGTTGATGCTGATAATTGATACTGCTAGTTGTTGTTGCTGGTTGATATTGCTAGTTGTTGTTGGTAGTTGATATTGCTAGTTAATGATGCTAATTAATATTGTTAGTTGTTGTTGCTAGTTGATATTGCTAGTTGTTGCTGCTAGTTGATGCTTCTAATTCATACTGCTAGTTATTGTTGCTAGTTGACATTGCTAGTTGGTGTTACTAGTTGATGTTGCTCATAAATATTGCTAGTTGATGTTGTTAATTGATACTGCTAGTTGTTGTTGCTAGTTGATGTTGCTAATTGATACTGCTAGTTGTTGTTGCTAGTTGATATTGCTAGTTGTTGTTGCTAGTTGATGTTGCTAATTAATATTGCTAGTTGTTGTTGCTAGTTGATGTTGCCAATTGATATTGCTAATTGTTGTTACTAGTTGATGTGACGAATATTCAATTTCCAATTCACTCAAAAAACAGTGTCTAGTTACATTCCTAAAGTATTTTATCCCGAGGACTGTACATAACGTGTGACGTTACAATGTTGCGTTGATCCATAATTAAAAAAAAAAAAATCTAAAATATAAAGGACTTGACGCCCATGTAAAGTTTCATTCCATTTGGTGGCCACAGACGATAATGAATTTCGAAAACTATAACCGGGAAGCACTCCTTGCATCGCCAGGGCGGCCGTTTCGAAACGAAGTTCGTCTCTTATTAATAATAAATGTCAACATTAGTGGAAAACATGTAGTTATGTGAATTGGATTGAGGACTTATTGTTTTGTGT
>SDVV010015206.1:0-14590 GCA_016164225.1 Gammarus roeselii
CATAAAATTGATATAATAGAAATAAAATGTTTTGCATGATACTTGATAAACATTTTAATGAAACCTACCTTTGAATATGTACGGATTACATCAAACTACTGTCGGAACTTGCTCTATTTAAAAAAATAATGGGCCCCGGAAATGAATTTATCACGATCAGGCACTCATCAAATATCGATGTTTACAATTCTTTTCTGAACTACAGTGGAATGGAAATAACTCGTTTGGCTCCACATACCTTTCCTACGAAATCAAAACTATCGAAATGAGGTCTCTGAGCTGCCCCTACACCAAGTTGGGGCAGCAGTAGAAGCTAACAAATTCCTCGGTCTCATCCAACTCAGTTTAGAATTCATCACTCTCACACCAACCTTCCTTCATCCAAACCACCCCGATTTGATACGAACATCATCAGTCCTGATTCAATCCAGGCAAGCAGCTCCCGCACGACTTCTGAAACATTTCATGGGAAGATCTCCTATAATGCTTCTCTGATACTCCTCCGTATCTGTCCCATGCTGCACAATCGGGAAGAGACAAACTCATTAAAGCCTCTTTTCGTGTCCCTACTCAAGGTTCTGCAATTTATCACACTATTCACGGTTCCGAACATCTTCCACACTTTATTTCCTTTTTGCCACACCTCAGGTTTCCAAGCATTCTTCCTTAGCTTCATGAGAGCCCGGTACCAGCAGCTCTCTAACTCCTCCTGTATATCTTTTTCCAAGCTAACACTGATGAAACTCGCATAGCAGCTCCTTGAACATATTGTTAACCTCATTAACTTACAGCTTCATTCTGTCACAAACCCTAACCTAACAAACTCCGACACCAGCCTACACAACCAACTTTCGTAGTTGCATCATTTCTCGTTGTGAACGTCTGCTTCTAACGGTGATACATCGCCGCCAGACGGTGAATAATAATAGATATTTGAATAATTTTTTTGAAAGATGCTAATAGATAAATGAGCTTTGTATTATCGCTGAAGAATCGCAAGCGAGTGAACGTATGAAAAAACATTATATATGTGTTGATCGATAATTTAGTGATAAATCTCATTTGCCATAATTTTTGCGACTTTTTTCTTTCACTGGAGATGCGTCGCTTACCCAGTTACAAATTTCAATCGATATTTGAATTAAGGTGATTAGAGGCGACTTTCGCGGTGAATCGTTTCTTTCTGATAAGTATCGAGTAGGGAATCACACTGAATAGGTAAATATTCTTTGAATATTGTGACTTAAATTATGTGACTTGAATTATGAAGTGAGTTGTTGAATGTCGAGGATGGCAGAGAGGCTGACATTGTTGCTGTGGGTGGTGGTGCTCGGATGCTAGTTTTTGGAGGAAGACTTGTGGCGGACATTACCAGGGAAGAGGTGCAGGAGGTGGTGGACGTGATATAAGCTGGGAAAGCCCTGATTTGAATGGCGTTGCGACCGAGTTCCTGGAGAAGGGTGGAGTAACATATGTCGAATGGTTGGTGAGGTTACTGATCTGTGTTTTGTATCAGGCGTGGTACCGATTGAGTGGGGCAGTGCCTGCATTGTTCCGCTATATAAGGCCAAAGGAGATGAAAATGAATGCTGTAACTCGAGAGGTATCAGTCTGTCATGTGTGGTTGGTAAGTTTTACGGGAGAGTGCTGATCAAAAGGATTAGAGATTGTACGGACTGCACAATTAGATAGGAACAGTGTGGCTTTAGGAGTGGTAGAGGGTGTGCCGATCAGAGTGAGAAGTACCTTGCCAGTGGGAAGGATGTGTTTTGGGCCTTCATGGATCTGAACAAGGCATACAAATCATCGCTGAGTGAGTTAAAGTTGGCAGGTAGGTGCAAATTTGTATTTGATGTGGGAACTGGAAGGAAGTCGGGCGTAGAGGTCGGTTGGCCACATGAAGGTGTGGTGTTGTTATTGATTGATCGGTTGGCTAATAGCATTACAGAAGGGAAGAGTTTCTAGATTGATTTGTACGAGGGATAAGTTCCGTAGAGAAAGCTGGGGAATCGTAAACGCATACGGATCAGGTCACGATTGGATCATGGGGGAGGGGGAGCATTTATGGATTCGTCTAAGTGTATGACGAGTTTAGGGGGTGAATACCAAGTGGTGGCGCTACGGGACCTAAATGCGAGAGTTGGGGACGTAGTGTTGGAGGATGTGGTATTTAGGTAGGTCGATACTTCTTGAAATAGCATGGAGAACTTCTTCAAGGTGTCTGTATGGAACGTGAGATGGAGGTGGGAAACAGCTTGCTCAAGTAGCGGGATATGTCAAGTACTCATGGCGCTAAATATAATATGTACTGCAAAGGTGGATGGAGCGCTGTTGGAGATATTGGCGATCCGGAAGACAGTGGTTGTGACGCTGTTGAAAGTGAACGTGATGGGAGGGGAGCGTGGAAGAATATCTGATCATTTACTGACGGAAGCAAGATTAACACCTGAACAGGGGTGGAAGGGGAACAGAAGAATGGGGAGTGGAGGAGACGCAGTGCAAGTGAAAGAATTGAATGGCTTGTAGAGCAAAGGAGTTCAGGCAGACGTTAAATGAGGAATATATCTTTGTGAAAGGTCAAGCACTGATAATTTTGAAGATGAATGGTAGAAGCTCATAGATGAAATGTTGAGACGCTCGGATTTTTTTTTATGGGATGCGCCTTGTGGGCTGGGAAGCAAGAAGGGTTACGAGTGCTTTAAAAGTGTTTACAAGTATAAGAAGACAACAACAAGGCTTTTGGACCAAACTAGGTTGCCTTATGATAGCAAGAGGGTTAGTTTCGATGTAGAACGTCTGAGAGCGCTTCATGTGTCATTTCTGATTTTGAAGCATCAAGAAAGGGAACGACTTAGCTATTCAACGATTGTTTCATGTAGAATTCATCGAGCTATGACTAGAACGTTTCTACTGTATTGCTGCTTACATCCTCCACTGGAAATTTGTTTCATTCTTCGACAACTCTATACGTGAAGAAATTGCGCCTGCTGTCGAGTGAGAAACGCTTGTCAAAGATTATGTTTCCATTATTCCTAGTCACTCAGCGCGCATCTAGAGTAACAAGGCTTGTTCGGTCGACGTTTTATTTCTCTTCCATAATCTTCCACACGTTTATCATGTCAGCACTGACTCGACGCTTCTCTAGTGAATGAAGATTGAGTTCACGTAGTCTGTCGTCGTACGATTTATTGTGCAGCGGAGGGGTAAGTACGATAGCTCTACGTTAAAGTTTCTCAAATTTAATTACGTCTTTTCTAAAATATAGAGATCAGAATTGAACGG
Organism: Gammarus roeselii; assembly: GCA_016164225.1. Classification (NCBI taxonomy): domain Eukaryota; kingdom Metazoa; phylum Arthropoda; class Malacostraca; order Amphipoda; family Gammaridae; genus Gammarus; species Gammarus roeselii. The sequence continues at coordinate 3,283 of SDVV010015206.1, forward strand.
AATACCCGAGATATGCTATAACAAATGCATGGCATAACTTGAGAATACTGTGTCTGTTCTTGTACAAAATATCATGCTTAGCATTTTGTTGGATCAATGGAGCCAAAAGAGCGGTGGTGTACAGAAGAGCTGTTTTTCAGGAGTACTCGCAGGCGAGGTCAGTGGTGCCTTTTCACAACTATGGAGATGAGACTCAAGAGGTGAGCGTGTAACACTAATCATGGAAAGACGCTTATGCTAGGTGGGGTATTCGGTTGTGAAAAATGTGTGTGAAGGGCCAAAAAATGTTCTGGAAAGAGGTGAAGAGGTTAAGTAAGAGGGAGTCGCGGAATGAGAAGGTCGTGCTAGACTCACTGCCGCCGCGCAGCGTGTCTTAACCTTTTTGGTGGTACCGAACCCTGCAAGTTCCATGCATGCATTCATCGAACCCTTCATCTTGATACCACAATCATATACTATTCATTTAATACAAAACTCTCAATGTAGAGATCACCCCGTCGAACCCCAGAAAACGACTCACCGAACCCCTGGGGTTCGATCGAACCCAGGTTAAGAACCACTGTGCTAGAGGTTGACGGCCGGATGCTATTGGATAATGGTGATCTACAGAAGAGGTGGGTAAGAAATGATATGACGTGCATCACTTAATAAGATTTACAGGAGTCAGTAGAAGCGATGGAACCAGAGAAAGTCTCAGGATTGGATTGCGTATCGAAGGAGTTCCTTGAGAGGTTGGTCGGGTGGTTGGTGAGGCTTCTGAATCGGAGTTGTATGCTGGGCTTATAGTGCCGATTGAGTGGTTTATATAGTGCTTAACAGGCAGGCGCTGTTCAGTGGCAAATGAGATTCAAATGAATGCAGTAGCCGAACAAGTAAAGTAACAGTTTTTGGTGTGTGGCTGGTAAGTTGTGAGTTAAATATTTTTTCAAGAGGATTAGAGTGAGTTCGGGGAATGCAATTACTGAGGAATAGTGTGACAAAAGGATTTGTAGAGAGCGCGCAGATCAGATTTTTGAAGTGTGACAAGTCTGTAAGAACTACCTGGCGAATTGAAAAGGTGTGTTCGGGGCCTTCATGGGTCTGGAAAAGGCCTCAGATTGGGTCGACATAGTCGTTTTGGAGGGTCTTGCGTTTTGATAGGGTATAGTCAATTTTTTTTTGAGCGGTCTAGAGTGTACATCCTGGCAGCCGAGCAAGAATTGAGTTAGGGATCGAGCAAGGTGAGTGCTCGCCTCCCAGTGGAAGTTGGACTGAGAGAAATTTCGCGTTGTGTTTCCATGAGTATTCAATCTCTACATGGATGGATTGCTCAGAGGGGTGAGCGTGAGAGATGGAGTGCTCAGAGGGATGGGCGTGAGTGCATTGGGTAGCAGCTCAGAGTTGTTAGGAGCAAATGGGCAGAGTTTACTGTCGATTCAGTTGCTGTTTGTGAACGATGTGGCTCTAACGGCAGATTCGGAGAAGATGTTGTAAATGCTAGTGTAATAGTTTGGTAGAGTGTGAGAGAGGAAGAAGCTGCGAGTTGATGTGGGTTAAAGTAAAGTGATGAGAAGTTTGAGGAATGATTATACCAGCGAAATCAGTGTCCGACTTATTGAACAGTTATTGAAAGGAAGCCAGTGTTTTAGCCACCACGGCAATCATGTGGAGAAACTTGGACTAATGGAAATAAGGGTAAATCTAGATTGAAGGAGGGGGTGTAAAGTGTTAGTGCTACTGAAACGTGGACTGAGTGTTATGTAAGACAATGGATATGGAAGCAAAGAGAGAGTTTAAAATGACGAGGGTAGTCGTCCCAGCTGTGACCTACGGGTCTGAGACGTAGGGCGGGGTGAGATGGGAAGAGAGAACAAGGTTGAATATTTTCGAGATGGGATGTTATAGAGGTATGGCCGGAGAGACACCGGGACATTGGATCAGAGATGACGTTGTTCGAAATAGAACGGGGAAGGTGAGGAAGCTGAAGGACAGAGAAGATTTACCTCTTCTGACGGGGCTCAGACGGATGGTGAGGATAAATGATGGGAGAGCTGGGAAATAGGGTGATGGGAATGGAGGTGAGTGGGTGTAGGACAAGAGGAAGGCGGTAGTTTTGGTGATGGATGGCGCGAGGCAGGCATTAGGGAAGAAAGACATCAGAGTGGATTTAGAAAAGAACGAGTGGGAATAGATGAGTTTGCCGAGGATCTGATGCCCTCTCACTCCCGTGACGTTTCGTTGAGAAACGGCAAGGTGTGAAACGGCACGGACGTTGAGACGCGCCAAGGGTTAACCACTGACAGCTTTCGGCCGTGATGTTGGTCTGGGATCTCATTTCAGACCAGAAGTGTATGTTGCAGGGTCCTGGCCAGATTAAGGAGTGTTGAAGAGACAATTTTTTGTATGTGTTCCAGTTTATGAGTAGGAGTGTGAGGGACGTCTTGATGTCGGCCCCTTCCCTTTTGTGGGATTCGGTCATGCGTCCGAACCTGTTTTTTTTTCTATATAATGCATGAATTTTTTATCATTAGAGTCGAAGAGTCATTCCGATTTATTTGTTTTGGAAATTTATCTAGTCAATGTATAACACGGTAAATCTTCGAAGATAACTATTCGGAACAATAAATGTGTTTACCCACTTTAAATATAACACGTCTTAATCATGATTAAACTGAAAAATTATTGAACTTGAAATGACCAGAATATTGAGTCTACCTTTTTTCTCTGTCATGATATGAAACCCGCTCAATTTGTTCAGATTTTCCACCCGACAGTACATCGTATGAAACTGACATGAGTGATGGATAGACTTGGGCTTTTATACAGGGTCGAGCCGTGCCCTCGTTACTTGTTCTCTCCCGAGCAACTCTGAATAACAATGTGTTATATTATACGCAAAGTGCATCATATGCTTGTTTTTATGAAACATTTAATAAGAACCCATGAAATAAGATATTGGTATAATATGAATTTGTTACCCTCTGTTTACAGCTCAAAGTATCATATTTTAGATTCGGTGCTTCAAATGAAAAAACTATATTTTTGAAAAATGAGTCGTCGATGTAAAAAAAAATCAATTAGTAAGGATTTTTTATATGGGCCTACATTTGGTTACGCGCTTTAAGGGCTTTTGTAAGTGGAAAAAGCTCTAATGTAAATAGTTTACAATAACAATACAATCTCGGACTGTATGAAGTTGCAATATTATACTTGTGGTTACCCACGATCGGTTTGTTTGTCATTTAAATTGGTCATCTGGACGCACATTGAAGTTTAACAATCGAAAGCAAGGAATTATTACCAACTCGATAGATGCATTTTCGGCCTCAAATCATTTGCCGTAACACTAATGATAATGAATGACCACCCGATGTTTCCCGTGTCTTTGTTATCATCCGTTCAGATACTGAACCCAATAGGATAATTATCATTTATGTCGACTAATAGCATACTTTCCTTCGGCAGCAGCTCCCGTTGATGGCGGTCCAACACATAAACATCCCGATATTAATGAGTAAGTTGTTTACCCATAACTTTCACTAATGGGAACACGCGTCATCTCTTGCGCGACGGGTACAAATTGGGTAGGAAATTGTAATTTTGATTCTGAATAAAGCATATTACACACACTCACTCATAACTGGTATAGATATACTAATTTCCTAATGCTTTATTTCAAAAAAATATGTTTTATCGATTCACGTTTTGATATTCTTTTGTTCATCTGAAGGGAAATTTCTGCAGGCCGTGGTACACCAGGCCATCTCTGCAGGCCGTGGTACACCAGGCTGTCTCTGCAGGCCGTGGTACACCAGGCTGGCTCTGCAGGCCGTGGTACACCAGCTGACTCTGCAGGCCGTGGTACACCAGGTCGTCTATGCAGGCAGCAGTACACCAGGCCGTCTGTACAGTACAGCAGGCCGTCACTGCAGGCCGCGTAACACCAAACCGTATCTGCAGGCCGTGGTACACAAGGACGTCTCTTTTGTCATCGCCGTGAGCATGCATGCTCTCTATGCAGTAATTTGGATGCCCACTCAGAAACCGTTAAAATTAAATTCACACTAACATGGTCCCAAAACCGTAACATTGAATACGGATTAACATGATTACGCAAACCCTAATAACTTTATCAGATGTACGACATATTAAATGACACATGGAAAAACGTGAAAAGACAGCTGGGTGGAAGGTTGTCACACCGACGGTATGTGAAAGTTGCAGGACCAAGGTGATGCCTGCAAAAACGGTCTGCTGTTTCACGGCCTAAAGGGTCAAAATGGTTTGACAATTTATATCTTCACATTTTACGTAATCGGTATAAGTATTTTTGTTCAGTTTAGATATAACGTAGGATAAACTGTTTCACTCCACGAAACTTAACCGGAGTTTGTCACATCGTTGGGCAACGGTCTTCGAAATCAAAGGTTCACCAATATTTCAATAGCAATTAGTGTTAGGGGCGTATGTAAATTTTTCACCGTTTTGTCAGAAGTGATCTCTGTTCGGACGATCAATGCAGAAGTGTTGTCAAATAAAGATTCACACTAGTGTCAGTCCTGATCCATGTGCAGGTACCTGTGCATGTGAGTGGTTCCCGGTCATTGGTTGCATTTGAAGCAACGGACCAATCACAGAACTGCGATCGGCTAGAAGGTTGCACTGCGCATAACCCTCATCACATCAATCAATGTGGCTTTGCTCTGACTGCATTAGTAGGGAACAGTGACGCTAAGACCGTTATGGAGTGCCTCTGATTATTTCCATAGAAGTATCACTACTTCTGGTTCATATATCTGAGTAGTCATCAAGCTATCAGAAATGAATAGCTTTTTTTGTATGATAGCGTTCAAATGTATTTTATGAATCTGCACGAAGGTTATGTATTTATAATAATTCATTCATGCATATGGGAAATCGCTTCTGTTTCCGAGCCGATAACTAACCGAGAATCCCTTAGATATAATAATTCATTCATGCATATAGGAAATCGCTTCTGTTCCCGAGCCGATAACTAACCGAGAATCCCTTAGATACTACAGACAGGTCCATAGTCTGTGCTGGGACCTTAAACCGCACGTTTGTTTTGCTTGCAAATTGTTCAATTATCGTTAACATTAAAAGCGGTAAAGCCGGTCAAGAAAATTTACGAGTGAGCCCCCTGGCCCCTGGCGTGAACCAGGGGTCAAATGGGGGGAAGGAGGAAGCCCCATGGAGGGACCAGCACCCCTTTCAGAGTGACGAAGACCAAGATTCCAACGGCCAAGAACGTAAGCCTCTCCAAGATTACCAGCGCCACCTCAACCGAAGATGACGGAAGAGACAACCGCATTGACGAGTTATTCAGGAACGTCCAGGGAATCAGGAATCTACTAAGGCAAGCGACCGGCCTCCCTGAGCTGGAAGCAAAAGTTTCGCCGCAGAACCTACTACTATTGACGACCGTCCTACGAGGCTCGAGGGTCACGTCAAGGCCATTTTTATCCATATCCACGGACTTGTAAAGAACCAACTAACTAAAGAACCCGCAAATTACGCAAGTACCTCTACCTCTATGTCCGACGACAACTTCGACAGGGAGAAAGCAATACACGCCATTCAATGAACACAACTTGTTCAACAATAGTCGTACCTTTCCCGAACATCTGAAGATTACGTTCGTCGCCAACGACAGACCAAATATTGTGTCCATATACTCTGCGAAAAGAGCTGGGCTCTTTCACTGGCCGCCCAGTTCTGAACGTCACCACCAGCGGTGACGAAGGCTTCGTCATCAGAGTAGTCACAAAACTTCAAAGTGACATGATTCTCTCCAAAGCTAGACTCTGTGAAAAGGCATGTAAAATAGTTCTCTACAAGTTCAGGTTTGATTTACGTTGGAGATATCCCGAAGGAGGAAATCGAGGAGTTCGTCACTGAACTCGTTCAATACAAAGACTGCGTTATCGAAGCAAAAACCGCACCTTGGTGTGATCTTTGGTGCGGTTTTTGCTTCGATAACGCAGTCTTCGTATTGAACAGAGTTTAGTGATGTATTCTTCGATTTCCTCCTTCGGGATATCGTCAACGTAGATCAAACCTGAACTTGGTGGTGACGTTCAGGACTGGGCGGGAGTGAAAGAGAAAATACAGGTTCGGACGCAAGGCAGAATCCCACATAAAGGAAGGGGCCGACATCAAGACGTCCCTCACACTCCTACCCATAAACTGGAACACATACCAAAATTTGCCCCTTCAGCACTCCTTAATCTGGCCAGGACCCTGCAACATACACTTCTGGTCTGAAATGAGGTTCCAGGCCAACATCACGGCCGACAGCTGTCAGCGGTTAACCCTTGTCGCGTCTCAACGTCCATGCCGTTTTACACCTTGCCGTTTCTCAACGAAACGTCGCGGGAGTGAGAGGGCATCAGATCCTCGGCAAACTCATCTATTCCCACTCATTCTTTTCTAAATCCACTCTGATGTCTTCCTTCCTTAATGCCTGCCTCGCGCTATCCATCCACCCAAACTACAGCCTTCCTCATGTCCTACACCCTCTCACCTCCATTCTCATTACCCTATTTCGCCTTGTCTCCCATCATTTATCCTGAATATCCATATGACGCCCTTCAGAAAAGGCAAATCTTCTCTGTCCTCTTACTTCCTCACCTTCCTTGTTCTATTTCGAGCAACGTCAACTATTATCCAATGTCCTGGTGTCTCTCCGACCATACCTATACAACATTTCATCTCGAAATTATTCAACCTTGTTTTCTCTTCCCATCTCACCCCTCCCTACATCTCAGACCCGTAGGGCACAGCTTCTGACGACTGCCCCGTCATTGTAAACTCTCTCTTTGCTCCCATACCCATTGTCTTACATATCACTCATTCCACGTTCTAGTAGAACTGTTATGGTAAAGACTTTCATGGTTGGGATAATCGGGTAAAATGCAAGGTAGGAATGATTAAGCAATGCTTTTGAGATATTATTTCTAGAATTTAACTGGAACAAAGTAACATGACAACAGTTGAACTAAATATTGACTGAAATATAACGGACACAACGAAACAAAAGTGTAAAAGTACAGCAAAAAGAAATGCATTAAGTGTAAGACGAGCGAAGGGTAGAGTAGGGGCCTACACCCGAAGGCTTCAGCTGCTGGAGTGTGTCCGAGCTCTGCCCGATGGCTGCAGCTGATGGAAAGTGTCTACCCTCTCTAGTTCAAGTCTGCCTTTGAAATAATATCTGAGAGGGCCTTGTTCATGGGTATGAAGTGGTCCTCCAATAAGGGGACCATTTACCTTTTTGGGTCATCTAAAGAGGCGGGGCGTCCTAATACCCCGACCTCATTGGTAAATATACAATTTAGTCCGTTAACGGATTTTATTGGCTCCTCCCACCCCTTGATACAATATAAGATAACCCTGCGCTAAACAGTGTTATTGGATCTAGTCCCAACGATTGCTGACACGGAGTTTTACAAGGTGCGCAAATGACCCTCAACTCGTCAACGTCTCCTACGTTATACGATCCACAAGGGACCACCTGTTTCTCTAAACAAACATCGGATGGGAATTAAAAATATGCACGGCAAGGGATTTCTTCGTGTAACTTAAGATAGGTTTGACAGGCCTAAGGCCTACACTGTTTCTAGGGCACACACCACTTGGTGGTAATGTTCGGTTAGCGACGTTTTTAAAATATGTGCTCGCTGGTACAGTCATTCCTCGAACTTCTCATCGTTTGTCTTTTACCCACATCAACTCGCAGCTTCTTCCTCTCTCACACTCTACCAAACTATTACACTTGCATTTACAACATCTCCTCCGAATCTGCCGTTAGAGCCACATCGTACGCAAACAGCAACTGACTGGACAGTAAACTCTGCCCATTTGCTCTTAACAACTCTGAGCTGCTACCCAATGCACTCACGCTCATCCCTATGAGCACTCCATCTCGCACGCTCACCCCTCTGAGCACTCCATCCATGTAGGGATTGAATACTCATGGAGACACAACGCAACCTTCTCCCAGTCCAATTTCCACTGGGAACCGAGCACCTTGCTCGATCAACTCAATTCTTGCTCGGCTGCCAGAATGTAAACTCTAGACCGCTCACAACAAATTTGACTATACTCTACAAGAACGTAGGACCCTTCAAAACGACTATGTCGACCCAATCTGAGGCCTTTTCCAGACCCATGAAGGCCCCGAACACACCTTTTCAATTCGCCCGGTACTTCTTACAGACTTGTCACACTTCAAAAATCTGATCTGCGCGCTCTTTACAAATCCTTATGTCCCACTATTCCTCAGTAATTGCATTCCCCGAACTCACTCTAATCCTCTTGAAAAAATATTTAACTCACAACTTACCAGCCACACACCCATAACTGTCACTTTACTTGTTTGGCTACTGCATTCATTTGAATCTTATTTGCTACTGAACAGCGCCTGCCTGTTAAGCACTATATAAACCACTCAATCGGCACTATAAGCCCAGCATACAACTCGATTCAGAAGCCTCATCAACCACCCGACCAACCTTTCAAGGAACTCCTTCGATAAGCCATCCAATCCTGAGGCTTTCTCTGGTTTCATCGCTTCTACTGACTCCTGTAAACCTTTTTAAGTGATGCCCGCAACATCATTTCTTACCCACCTCTCCTGTAGATCACCATTATCCAATAGCATCCGGCCGTCAACCTCTAGCACGACCTTCTCATTCCGCGACTCCCTCTTACTTAACCTCTTCACTTCTTTCCAGAACATTTTTTGGTCCTACGCAAACATTTTTCACAACCGGATACCCCACCTAGCAGAAGCGTCTTTCCATGATTGTTGTTACACGCTCACCTCTTGACTCTCATCTCAATAGTTGTGAAAAGACACCACTGACCTCGCCTGCGAGTACTCCTGGAAAACAGCTCTTCTGTACACCACCGCTCTTTTGGCTCCATTGATCCAACAAAATGCTAGGCATGATATCCCGTACAAAAACAGACTCAGTATTCTTAAGTTATGCAATGCATTTGTTGAAAAAATATCTCGGGTATTCCGTTCAATTGTGATCTCTATGTCTTAGAAAATACCCTATTAAATTAGAGAAACCTAAACGTTGAGCTATCGTACTAATCCCTCCGCTGCACAATAAACCGTACAAAGACAGACTACGTGAACTCAATCTTTATTCACTACAGAAGTGTCGAGTCAGTGCTGACATGAAAACCTTTGGAAGATTGTGGAAGAGAAGGAAAACGTCGACCGAACAAGCATTTTTACTCTAGATGCGCGCTGAGTGACTAGGAATAATGGATACAGAATCTTAGACAAGCGTTCCTCACTCGACAGCAGGCTCAATTTTTCACGTATAGAGTTGTCGAAGAATGAAACAAGTTTCCAGTGGAGGTTGTAAGCAGCAGTACAATCGAAACGTTTTAGTCATAGCTAAATCGTTTCTTGATGCTTTAAAAACATAAATGACACATGAAGCGCTCTCAGACGTTCTACTTCAAAACTAACCCTCTTGCTATCATAAGGCAACCTAGTTTGGTCCAAAGCCTTGTTGTTGTCTTCTTATACTTGCAAACACTTTTAAAGCACTCGCAACCCTACTTGCTTCCCAGCCCACAAGGCGCATCCCATAAAAAAATTCTCGCGCATCTCAACATTTCATCTATGAGCTTCTCCCATTCATCTTCAAAATTATCAGTGCATTGACCTTTCACAAAGATATATTCCTCATTTAACGCCTGCCTGAACTCTTTTGCTCTACAAGCCACATTCAATTCTTCCACTTGCACTGCGTCTCCTCCACTCCCCACTCTTCTGTTCCCCTTCCATCCCTGTTCAGGTGTTAATCTTGCTTCCGTCAGTAAATGATCAGATATTCTTCCGCGCTCCCCTCTTAACACCTGCACTTTCAACAGCGTCAAAACCACTGTCTTCCGGATCGCCAATATCTCCAACAGCGCTCCATCCACCTTTGCAGTACATATTATATTCAGCGCCATTAGTACTTGACATATCCCGCTTCTTGAGCAAGCTGTTTTCCACCTCCATCTCACGTTCCATGCAGACACCTTGAAGAAGTTCTCCATGCTATTTCAAGAAGGATCGCGCTACCTCAATACCACATCCTCCAACACTACGTCCCCAACTTTTGCATTTAGGTCCCGTAGCGTCACCACTTGGTATTCACCTCCTAAACTCGCCATACACCACCTTAGACGAATCCATAAATGCTCCCTCTCCCGCTTGATCCAATTGTGACCTGGTCTGTATGCGTTTACGATTACCCAGCTTTTTCTACGGAACTGATCCCTCATACAAATCAACCTAGAAACTCTTTCTTCCACTCTGTGATGCTATTATCCAACCGATCAATCAATAACAACACCACACCTTCTTGTGGCCAACCGACCTCTAGCCCGACTTCCTTCCAGTTCCCACATCAAATACACATATGCACCTACCTGTCAACTTTATCTCACTCAGCGACGATACATAGAACATCCTTCAGACTAACAAATGACCAACTTCTCGGTTCTCTGCTCTATTTGTACTACTACGACAACCACGGTTCCTTAACGACTCTTTCAGTAGTGTTAGGAGAGGCGTGGCTCTTTTCTTCCCGGCTTGCCTTACCGCGATGGGGATCCACAGGCCGCTCCTGCTATCCCTTTTTTGGACCCTTACGACACGCAAAGGGTACGGTAGCAACAGCACGTAAATAAAGGGGTCTAGGTTCAATTTTCAATTCACATGTTACTAGGAAGCACCTAGTACGAAGAAATCTAGACATGTGTCCACGAGACACATGGCACATGTCATTCAGTCACTCAATGGTATGCTTACGTTTTGCCACAAACGGTAGAGGATTGCAAAACTTCGGCATGACAAGATGAAGAAAATGCTACACAATCTGATATCAGTGATGACCTTTTTTCGTATTCTGCCCACGGGTGCCGTAATTGAAACACCTACGGGAAATACTTCTCTAATAAATATCACAGTTGGGCCTTCAATGTTCCCTTCGACCATTGATCATTAGTCACCCCGTTCCTAGGTAGTTTGCTATAGCTCCCTATACCATAATTTCTCACCCATAACACCCAATGGAGAAACGGGTCGATTCGTCTTCCTTAACGTCATCCCAATTATTACGAGGATGCAGCCAATCTAGAGGGGCAACATTGCAGTAGAGCGGTGTTCGTGCGCATCCCTCCGAGACTTAGTCTTGCTATCTAAACAACTACAAAAGCTACCTGAGCAACGAAACTGTCTTCAGCGACGCCAAAAGTGCATATATTTACCCCCTTCGTATTGTCGAACACTTATACA
>SDVV010015208.1:0-14589 GCA_016164225.1 Gammarus roeselii
ATACACATATTTAGTACAATTGAAAATTTATTCTTAAATCTATTGTTCATTGTAGAGTGTTTGTACAGGAATATTATTTCTATACGTGTTAAGACTGAATATTCACTATCATTATCTGTTCCAGATTGGACATGGTGATTTCGCATTACAGTTTTCAATCAATTTGACTCTTCCTATCTTTAAGTCTTGCTCGGGGTGATCAATGCTAGGAGAGAGATCATTTTGATGCTCCAAAGTGCCCCCAACAGCACTGCCGCGTAGACGCAGGTCTTGGCTGGAGAAGGGTCAAATCCTTGCCTCTGGTCTAGCCTTGAGTTGGTCCCTGAGTGCCATGGAAGGAGTGAGGTTCCAGGACAGCTGTGAACTGTAGGGGTGTACCATAGGGAGTTTGCTGCCAGACTAACGATTTATGCAAACCACAGGTAGGTCCTCGTAGGAATACATCGAGTATGACAACTATGACAGTCGCTCCGACGTCTTACGTTATGTTGCGTGCAGCTTGACATGTTTGCTGGCTACGTTACGAGCATATTGTTGGAACCTTGCCTTCCAAACCTAACCTAACTTAGTGGTACGTGTTTTTAACTCGCGGGGCAAATGTACGTGTGTGTGCGTGTAACCCGCGGGGCAAATGTATGTAATTTTAAGCTACGTGTATCTAACCCGCGGGGCAAATTTATATTTTGAATAAGCCAACCTGTCGTTCATATTTTGGTCCCCGAGCTTTTAAGCATGGAAGAGGAGTTGACCATTTGAGGACTGAGCCACTGATAACAACAGAGCATGCGTAAAGTCTTGGCTTAAACTTGGCAAAACCTTCAGAAAATCCCTGTTTCGATTTAGACTTCTTTCGTCTGAATGCATTTGACGTCATTCAAACCTTTCTTGACATTGTAAACTCTGCTTAAAGACACGTTAATCGTCTCAGCAGTTTGCTAAGCGTTAACTCCGACACAAAGCAAATCAGCTATACGGTCGCCGACTACGACAGCGTCATGACAATGATCATTGGTTGGTGCAGCGAGAGCCAGGGCAACGCCGTCCACGCAAAAGAGTTTTCTGCAGGCTTCGAGACTCCTCAACGAGGGCCTTCAAATGTTTCGCTGAAGCTTGAGGCACTGGCTGCAGCATCGTTTGGCGCCGGCGAGGGCCTTCAGGTGTCTCGCTGAAGCTTGAGGCATTGGCTACGGCATCGTTTGGCGCCGGCGAGGGCATGAATGGAGTGGTAATGCCAACCCAATGCTGTCCCTTAGTTCGGAGATAGGTCGTGCTGTGGAGACGCCTTTTCTGACAATGCTCAACTTAGCCTAATGAACCTTGCAGCCCAGTTGACGCCGTGACGTCGCCGTCCGCACTGTTGGTGTCCCTCTCATTCATCTCCTTCACCTCCTCTAAAATACACCTCTTAAACAGAGACGTTTCGCCTTATGCTTTTCTGGTTCACCTCAAACGGGTTTGCGCTCACCTTGTTTTGTCTCATTTCGCTCGCGAAAAGGCGACACAATGCAGCGTCCCCTACTGGTGAACGTAAGAAACATAGTTTTGTGATGGCAGGCCTTATTTTAATACGTGAGATTTCAAAGTTTCCCGGCGTCACCACCCGCCAGTGCACGGTCGCTTTTAGTTTATGATGTGACTAGAATTTGATTTGAGTGAAAGTTAATGGTAGCTACTCAAGTAGTCACAGTTTTGGGGATGAATTAAATTGATGCTTGCACTTCCTTTTTCAGTGTGCAATACAATCAATGGTGGAACAAATAAATACATTTAATTTGAATATGTGTCCCACTTGGACATTAGGCTTCTAACTCCATGAATTGAATGAAATTGTTTTTAGGTAGGGTGTAGTAAGCTTCCGCCTGGTACCTATAAAGGTTTGGAATGAAGCAAAACTGTAATCTTTGGCTTGGTGTATTAGCTAAGATACACTTAACTTGACATTGTTGGTATTTCTTGTACGCGGTCTGGGTCTGACTTGGTCCACGGTTCCTGCCCGTGGTCTTGATGAAGTGGACTGGAGGCTGTCCTTAATCAACTCTTCAGTCCTCTAGCCTTGGTCCTCTTGGACTTTTACTTTGTTCCGGCGCCAATGCAAGGGCTGATAGAGAAAATGCACCTTCCAGCCGAGGCCACATTGTGGGCACTTCCACCTCATTCTGTTTGCCTCAATACCGACAAACAAAATGGGTGTATAAGAAACATATAACTAAAATTTGCATCCTAGTAGGCCCTTGTATAAAAATTAATTGCGGTCTAAAACCATGGAGGTGGTATAGAACTCCCACATAAAAAATATTACACCATGCGAACTGGGTAACATATTGATTATCCTATTATAGCTAATCAAGGATAATGTACGAGTGATATAAATACATTGTAATAACTAGAAACGAGCCTACAAAGACAAGTTGTGTCTAGGAATTTAGAATATCATACCAGAATAATTATAAGCTACCTGAAGAAATGAGAAACCGGCATTTCATAGTGATCAATACTCTCATACACATTATAATATTTCACACCTGTTCTTCTGTGGGAGTCTTAGGAATCTTAAGGTACAGGTAAGCCCTTGTGTTGGCACTGATAGTTATGTTATCACCAATGTCATATATTTATGGACATATTACTTTGATGTCGGTTATTAAACCGCACGAAAGGTATCAACGTACATTCCTGAAAATGGGGAAGGGAAAATGAACACGTTTGTGCTTGAGACCTCTAGCCTACCTACAAATTCACTCTTCTGTAGCGTATAAGCACAAGATAAAGAACACTTGTTATCCTTTGAGGCAGTTTTACAGCAGTCTCGTGCTCCACCAACAAAGAATAGCGTTTACATGAAATAAAGCAATACTGAACGTCTTGAGAGACACGTGAGCTTGCATCGGATGTTCCAGGAACTGAGCCTCTAGAAATGTAAACAGACGGATGGATGGTCTTGCCAACATGGGTCTGGAGAAATATATCGGAATCTTGTTCAGTTGATGATGTATGTTTAATGGCGTTTTAGTGCCTTAGTGTCTGCGCATTTATTCGTATATTAACTGAATAAATATTATTGCACTGCCATTATGTGTAAGATCATCATATTTGTACTAGCTGACTAGAAATGTCGTAGCTACATACAGAGAGATGCAAACAATGAGATCAAAAGAGGCGATTTTTACAGGTGCTTGTGATGCACTCACAGTGTGTTTAGTGTTAGTAGGATAATGGGTCAATTGGGCAACCTGAAACATTGAACAGCGTTGACACTTGGGTAGGATAAAATTGTGTGCCTAACCTTATTTCTTAATTGATGGAGGTAATTTTATAACTTTGTTCGCAATGTAACCCTAAAATAAAATGTCTCAATTGTAATTCTATGTCCATGCTGGTTGTTGATATATGTAATATTATTATTATTGTTATTATTAATACATGTTCCGGTTCTATTGTTCAGCTTTTATGTTGAAATACTTCCCAAAATATGAAGTTATGCCTTGAACTTTTTTCTCTATCCCCGCGTACAATAACAATTAAATAATAATAATAATAATAGTCTTCCTTGAAGCACTCGATGGTACAATAATGATTACAGATAACAAGTTTGCCTGAGCATTTCTACCAATACATCCAAATTACTCAGAAAAATAACTTATATGGAGACAAGAAAGAGTAGGGATGAAATACGCGACACAGATTCATAAGTTCAATTACAGACAAGCGCGCCTGGATAAATTTTATGCCCCTCTCCGACATGAATATGTACCTATGTAACAGAACTCAATTTTAGAGAAGTAAAACAAAAAACCACCTGTCAACCAACATATCAGGAATGTCTCCCATCCTGGCATCTACTTTTTTAAATTGGGCCCACGACATGGAAAGCCAAATAGATGTCAAACATCATTTCTATTATTATTGGGATCTTCCTGCATCAACACGAATCTGATCCACCTGTATTGTTCTATTAATTTGTATCCCTCTATTACATGAAGCTTCCTGGAAGAGATTATTAGAATTTATAATACGCTCGAGGATGCTGACGGTACTTTTTCTAAGTCGCATGTTTTTGTTAAGCATCTGGCAGCCGGGGCATATTTCATCAAATCACAGACGTGAGTATAATTGGTTCAGATACGTGAAACTAATTTATTTGGGGTCACCGAATCTTACAACCACGAGCCGGTTTGGCGTAAGATCGTAGTGTCAGATACAGACACTAGGCCGAAAACCCCCACCAAGAGGGGTGGCTGACGGCAAAGCGTACCTCACACTCTCATACACTCGCACACCTTAGCTCTTTTGCGCAAAAGGGTCCGGCCCGGGACCCCGCAACACATCCTCCGGGTTATTAGTGCGGTTTGAGGTCAGTGTTGGCAGCAGGGGCCGACAGCGTGACTGGTTTACCCCTCTCCCCCCCACGTCATGATGACCCTCCCCCCACCCCCGCCCACAACTATCCCGTCTCAATGATATGCCTAGGGCGGAAAAACACATCATGGCAGCGTCTAAACTCATCCGTTCACTATCATTCTCCACTCACGCCTATCCAGTGCACGCTCTCTCGCTACCTCCCCACTCACGTCTCTCCTTCCCAACACCCGCTTCACACAATCCATCCACCCAAACTTCGGTCTCCCTCTAGATCTACGTTCACTCGCCTCTGACTTTAACATCTTTTTCACCAATCTCCCTTCATTCATCCGAACCATATCGGAACACGCGAATCAACTCTGTCCTCTAACTTTTTCACAATTCCCGTTCTGATGCAAACCACGTCGTTTGTGAACCTGTCTTTCAGCGACACTCCGGTCATGCTCCTCAAACATTTCATCTCGAAAACATTGAACCTTCTCTCCTCTGCTCTCACCTCCCAAGTCTCAGCTCCGTACAGCACAGTTGGTGCAACGATACCCTCGTACAGCCCCCTCTTTGCTTCCATCCCCAACGTCCTGCAGCTCATTACGCTCTTCAGTGCACCCAACACTTTACACCCCTTTTTCACTCGTGACTTCACCTCTGTTTCCACTAATTCAGTCTTCTCCACATGGGAGCCCAGATACTAGAATCCCTGAACTTTTTCCAACAACTCTTCAGTTAGGAGGACACTAATTCTGCTCGCATCACCAGTCCTCGAGCATCTCATTACTTTACTTCTACCCACGTTCACTTGGAACTTCCTCCTCACACACTCTACCAAACTCAGACACTAGCCTACATAGCTTCTCCTCTGAATCCGCAACCAGGCCCGTATCATCCGCAAATAACAACTGGTTCAGCTTCCAACTCCGCCCATTCGCTCCCAACAGCTCCAAGCTACGACCCAGCACACTCGCATTCACCTCCCTGACTACTCCATCCATATAGATTTTGAACAGCCAGGAAGACATTACGCAGCCTTGTCTTAGTTCCACTTTCACTGAGAACCAATCACTCACCTCACTTCCTACTCTGACACATGCTCGGCTGCCAACACAGACTCTCTGCACCGCTTCCAACAGATGTACTCTCACTCCACACAAACGCAACACCCTCCACAGCGCTTCTCTGTCAATCCTGTCGTATGCTTTCTCCAGATCCATTAAATCCCATAACACGTCCTTTTTCTTTGCAAGGTACTTCTCAAATACCTGTCTCACTGCAAAAATCTGATCGGTGCACTCTCTATTACTCCTAAAACCACACTGTTCTTCTCCAATTGAGCAGTCCGTACAGTCTCTAATCCTTTTGATCAGCATTCTCCCGTACAACTTACCAACCACACTAAGCAAACTGATACCTCTCGAGTTGCAGCATTCATTTATATCTCCTTTGCCCTTATTCAACGGAACAATGCAGGCACTGCGCCAGTCAGTTGGTACCACGCCTGTCACAAAACACAAGTTCAGATACCTCACTAACCATTCGACAATCGATACTCCACCCTTTTTCAGGCACTCGGTCGCAACGTCATCCATACCAGGGGCTTTCATTTCATCACCTCCACCGCCTCCTACACCTCTTCCCTGGTAATGTCCGCCACAAGTCTCTCTCCCAAAACTGGCATTCAAGCACCAACACCCACTGCAACAATGTCAGCCTCTCTGTCATCCTCGACATTCAACAACTCGTCAAAATACTCGTCCCACCTCTTCCGTACATCATCACTTTCCAATAACAACTGGCCGTTTTCATCTTTCACCACTCCCTCCTTTCTCACCATCTTCACCTCTTTCCAGAACATCTTTTGTTCTCCTAGAATTCTGGCACAACCGTCTGCCCTACCTGGCATCAGCGTCCCTTTTGCCTCTCCTCACCATCTCTCCACCTCGTTTCTCCTCTCTTTATAGCCTTCAGATGCCACCACCGACTTCACCTGCAATCACTCCTCAAACGCTCCTCTTTTCCGTGCCACCGCCAGGTTAACCTTCTCGTTCCACCACTCGCAACCTTTTCTTCTGCACCCACCCACACGGCACGTACCACACACATTCTTCGCACATCTCAGCAGCGCATCTCTTAACGGCTCCCATTCTTCCTCCACATCTCTCAGGTCCTGTCCTCTCACGTTGTCATATTCTTCTCTCAACGCCTGTTGGTACTCCTCAGCTCTGCTCCTCACATTCAGTTCGTTCACTTTCACTACTTCTCTTCCTCCTTCCACTCTTTTGTTGCTCTTCCACCTCTGCCCCACTCCTAATCTAGATGTACACTCCTCCACCCTCCCCTCTCAACACTCACATATCCAGCAGCCTCCCCATCACTCTCGTTGATATCAGCACAAAATCCATCAGCGCTCTCTCCACCACTGCACCCCGGACCATCCTTACCCACGTGTACTTGTGGATATCTCGCTTCTTGAACAAACTGTTCCCGACCACCAACTCCTGCTCCATACACAGACCTATCAGGTTTCTCCACTGTCATTTCTACGAGGAATGCCACACCTTCCTATCACATTTTTCACCACTGCATCTCCACTTTTTGCATTAAGGTCACCCAGTACAACAACATTGAATTGACCTCCAAAACTCTCGATACACTCACTCAGGTCAATCCAGAACTGCTCCCTCTCCTCTTCACTCCTTTCGTTACCTGGACCACATGCACTCACAAATACCCATCTTTCTACGCCTAACTTAACTTTCACTCACATCAATCTTGAGGACACCTTCTTCCACTCGGTAA
Source organism: Gammarus roeselii (assembly GCA_016164225.1). Taxonomy (NCBI): domain Eukaryota; kingdom Metazoa; phylum Arthropoda; class Malacostraca; order Amphipoda; family Gammaridae; genus Gammarus; species Gammarus roeselii. Next base: position 7,153 of record SDVV010015208.1, read on the forward strand.
CGCTACTAGTCAACCGATCACTTAATATCAAAATCACACCTTCTTGCGTCCAACCTTCCTCCACACCAGACTTTTTCCCACTTACCACACCAAACTCACATTCTCCCTTACCTTTCAATTTCGTCTCACTCAGCACCAACACATCAAACTTCTTCATCACAAACATCTCACCAATCTCTCTCCTCTTTACATCATTCGTACTACAACCACGCACATTCAGCGAACCCTCACAATAGGGGTCCGGAGAGGCGTGAGCCTCTCCTCTCCCAGCTCGTCCTGCCGTCTCTGAGGAAGGGTCTAACGGAGAAAAGGATTCCTAGCCCCTTCGCCCCGCCCCATTTAGTCGCCTTATACGACACGCATGGGATACGGTAGCACGATTTTACTCCTGTCTGCGAGGCGCCCTTTTAGTCGCCTTCTACAGCACGCGGTGGATACGGCAGCAAGATTTTAACACCCCGGCTTCAAGGCTAAGATCACTAACAACAAAATATAATCCAAAACGTATCATGTAAAAACAAACGACTGAAAACGTGCTGTTCTGATCTACGAGTAACAAACAAGCTGTAGAATTGTAAACATAAACTACTCATATAAACGCCTACAAACAATAGAACAAATAAGTTTTGCTTACACAAATGGAAAATACTGTATTTCTTTGCAACCGTATCTTAATGTGATTCCTGAATTAACAAGATAATAATACCTTTAACTGCATTAGCAAGTTAAAAAAAACATACGCACCAATGTATAGGAGTCAATGTGGTCTTTTCCTACTATTTCACCTAATGACGTAAAACTGTTCAAGCATTATCTACATAATTACATACATACTACTCGTAGGTAAATGTGTCCTATCCTGTATCTACTTAGGCTGCAACAACCGATTGATTATGAACTCTTACACTGTTTTCCTTAAAAAAAAAATCGATTTGTTGTTACTAGTGTGAATAATAGGCTCATCTCAGCCGCAGCTCTTACGTATACCTTAACGAAGTTCCCCCATAGGGCGCGAAGTTCAGCAATTCCGATAGGTCTTCACTGAAGTATGTGCGGCAACCAGAACTTCATCAAAATACAAACAAATCGAATATTATAATAATGGTATGTACGCATGATAGTGCATACGGGATCAATACTTTATTATTTTCTTTATAACAGAGATGAATTTATACACATTTTTTCCGAGTAGATTCTTGTTTCTTCGATTAATATTCAAGGGAACATAGTTGGGTGGAAGTGTCGCCTTTTCAAATTCAGCTCAGTGGAGCATAAGGCGACACGATTTTGAAGGGTTAGGCTCACGAACATGAACCTAAAAGCATAAGGCGAAACGCTTCACCCCTACGTCAGAAAAAAACAGTGCCGCAACCAAAGATTGTTTTACCTTAGTATTCATATCGTGTTAAAGGGGGAGTTAACTAGGAAGCATGGGGAGGTGTGGAGATTAAGTAGGCTCAACTTTGAGAATATGAATTTTTCAGGTCGCGGCCAATGTTAGTAAGAGCAGGAATTGGCCAACAACTTCTTGGTTGCTCCTACGATGTTTCACTCTTTTATCAGAAGAAGAATGGCTGTCCTTTTATTGGTCCTCTGAGGCTTCCATCTAGTGAGGTTGTTGCTGGTCAGCAAGACGCGAGTCCGATCTTGGTGGATTTTTTTTTGTGTGTTTTCGTGGATGCTGTTCCTGCCAGCTCTTCCTCACACCAGCTTTTTCCTGGAAAATGCTGTAGTATTTGTGTGACGTGAATTAGTTTCTCAGGCTTGGGACAATTTAGATGCCTCTTCTGCCCCTGGACCTGATGATATTTACCCTTGTGTTTTGAAGTCATGTTTATGTCAGCTGTCATTGAAGGTGTCTACAAGGTCATAAAAAGTAATAAAATAACAGGTCTTAAAGAATGGCCTATAAAATAATAAAATTGAGGAGAAGGTAATGAAATATAGACAGATTTTCTTCCTCTTAGCTATGCCTGCTACAATAGTTCAACAGTAACAAATATGGCTGCTGTTAGTAGGGTGTCTAGCTTTAATGACTTTTGGAGCTGATTACATTAATTCAATAGATATTTGGTAGAGGCATTTATTGGGGGCTATGCCCTGCTTGTAAATCATACTAATATTACACCATGTTAATAAATTTGTTAAACCACATTTTCATAAGTCATTGAAAAATTGTAAATTATGCTCAAGAAGAGTCAACAAAAGCATAAATTCTGATTTAAAGTTCCTTGTAGACACTGTTGTTGCCCTTATCTTTGTTTTTTAGTGAAGTCCTTAAGTCACAGAATTCTGCCAGGGGTGAAATAAAATCTCATGTTTTTCCTTTGTTGAAGTCTGGTTTGAGAAGCACCACTCAATTTTTGACCTGTGATTGACAGTGAGTCTCACTTCTGTGTGTTGTTAAATGTTGGAGTAGTTTATTGTGTCCTAGATAGTCCTTTCTAGAGGATTATGGCCACTTTGGGTTTAGGGTTGGAAGGAGTTGGTTTGTATCAGTAACACTTGCAGCTCTGGTCATGAGTAATAATGTCTATGACTTATGACCAGCGCTGCAAGTGCTACTGATACAAACCAGCCCTGCTACCGCCTACAGGGAAAATTTGTTGCTGCGCTATTGCTAGTGGCTTAACAAATAGCGCCAGAGCTACTTCTAGCGCTAGTTTTAATATAAGCCAGAACAGAATCAATTCAGTTTTGTCAGTTGTTCCACGAGTTGAATTCCTAACTGAAGATCAGTCCAGGCCCTGTATAGATATTGATGTTGTCAAATTCATTGCTCATAGCACTATGAACACATTTTTACTTCACACCACAATTGACACTTGTTGACTGATGCACAGCTGCAGCCTGCAGCCCCCTGGCAACATGCAACTATTGGACAACAGTTGAACTACACCATTTTACCTATGAGCTAATGATTAGTCATAGGTTATAATACCTATGACTTATAGTTAACTATGAGCTTATGATAGAGCTCATGATATGAGTGATGAGTCTATGATACCAAGTCCTTATAACAGTATGATGGTGTTACAGCGTGGCTCCTCTTTCTCTATCGATCAGTCCTCTTCCATCAGTCTGATCTCTAGTTTTTGTTATAAACGATATAACTTCCCCAATTTTATTCCAGAATTGACTAGCAAACAATTGAATGGTATTATGTACTGTGTGTTCTTTAAATAGTTGTGAGCCAAATATCAGGAACTGTGTTATTCAATAATTTTAACATTATCCACAAGAATGTAAGTAAGAACACTAAGGGCAACAATAACATTAATTATTATTTCACCACCTGGTATGCAAGTAAGTAGTTCAATGTTCCAAAGTCTTTTACCTTTGCAGCCCCCTTCAGCAGCACTGCAAGCAAGTGAGAAGTTGCAGAGCTGGGGGAGGCCAGCACAGCCATGTGTGCCAGATTAGTATTGAGAACAGATACATTATCACAAGTATAGGAACTGGAATTAGCGCGCACCCTTGGCTATCATATGAACAAACCCTATGAATACCAAAAAAAAAAAAAGTATAGAAACGCACACTGTACAACAGAGAAGCACATGAAGAGGCAACGCACCCAGAAAAACAAAGCACAACCCACCAGTCCAGCACCACAACAATATAGAGGCAAAAAAGAAGGGGAGAACCCCCCACAAGGAGATTGCTCATCAGGCAGGTCTATCCCAAAGCTGGGATACCAACATGTTACAGAAGGACCTTCCCTAATCTAAACAAGCTCAAACAGAACATCACCCAGGAACTCCACGAGCAACCCCTTTAATGCAACCTGGGAATCAGACTCCACCACAAAACTTGGAAGGCTGTTCCACAACCAAACACATCGGGCTTCAAAGAATCTCCTCTAAATGTTTTTATTGCAAGCCAGCATCAAAAGCTTATAGGGATGGCCTCCTGTTCTCACATCAGGAGCTCTCTATAAAATAACCCCAAGGTGGGCAACACCATCCAACCCGCTGATGATCTTCCAGTACTTGATAAGGTCTGCGCTGAGAAACCTCCCTCTCATTGAAAATAAGCCAAGTTGCTTCAGTCTGGAAAAATAATCCAATTCAACCAGACCATCCACACTTTTAGTCCATCTCATATGCACAGACTCAAGCAATCTCAAATCCTCAAGAAAACTCACATTTCAGCAGATTGATGAAGCTCTACCCACTACCTCTCTGACATGATGGTTGAATTTCAGTTTCACATCCACCACCACACCAAGGTCCCTGTAGGATTGAAGAAACTTCCAGATCCCTGATGTATGGAAGAAAGAGTCCATTGGCTATTCCTATTTTTAAATGTAATTCAAGATACGATTGCCTTAACTATATTCCTGTTAGCCTTACCTTGGTTTGTTGCAAGTCAATGGAGAGGATTGTTGCTGACAAGCTGGTGGACTATTTCAAGTCTATCCAGCTTTTTGCTTCCAGACACTTTGGATTTAGGAAGGCAAGATCAACAGAGGATCAGATGTTGCTGGTCTATTTGGATGTGGTGGTGTCTGTTGATGCCAGCTTGGTTGTGGATATGGCTATCTCACCTTTGCAGCCCCCCACAGCCCCAACAGCCCCGCCAACAGGGCACGCAGGCATGGGAGGCAGTACACCTCAGTGCGCCAGCAATCGATAGGAACAGCACTGTACAAGCACTGCAGCAGGAGGCTGGTTGGAATGTTCTCAATAGGTCCAAAGAAAACAAAACAATGAAGACAGTCAACAACTGCACACAACTGTTGACAACACAAACAAAGCCATAATATCACATCAAATTGAGTCTAGCAAAACTCATACAACACTGCCCCCAATGCCTCTGCCAGGGCCCTCTTGAAGCCGCGAAGTGAATCACACTGCACCACATCAGCGGGCAGCCGGTTCCAAATCTGCACACAGCGAGAATAAAAGAATCTCCGTTTATAGCCCGTCTGACAGCGAGGAACCACCAGCTTAAAAGGATGCCCACGTGTGCCAACATCCAGAGCTCTCTCAAACATAGCAGACAAACTTGAATCAACAGAACAATGAATAAATCTTCCAACACTTCACAAGATCAGAATGCAACCACCTCCAACCTCCCCTCCCCCTATGCTTGATTTTTCAAAGGCATTTGATGTTGTGTCCCATCCCATTTTGCTTCTGAAGTTGCATGCTCTTGGAGTTTCTGGGGTCATGTTGAGATGGATTGGTGGTTTTCTCAATTCTTAGATTACGTGTGTTGGTGTTGATGAAGTGAATAGTGAACCCAGGGATGTTCTGAGTGGGGTTCCTAAGGGGTCAGTCTTGGGTCAAATTCTTTTTCTCATAGCTACATGTTAATTTTTTGACAGACAGCCTTTTGTCTAAATTTGGTGCATTTGCTGATGATTTTGAACAGTATTTGTTGTCCCAGCATCATGACAGTCCTGACAGTGTGTTTGCTTTGCAGGAGGATCTAGACAAAGTATTCCTAACTGCATCTTTATGGAATTTGTCACTGAACTCTAGCTAGCATGTTGTTTTACATATTAGTACACAATTTGCTGGATGGATTGGTTCTGGTGTAGAAATGGTTTACACTCTTGGAGGGCTCATTTGGAGTTTGTCCAAGTTCACCATGATTTGGGGTTCATGTGGATGTTGGTCTTGACCCTATTAGGCACATCACGAGACGTCTCATCGGTGTCCCGCGTGGCCCCCTCTGTGGGTGTTTTTAAACCAAGAATTTCCATTGACCAGTTGCTGATTAACTGTTATAACTAGGTAACTGACCTCCAGTCATCATATGTTGCATGAATTATTGCCAAGGAAGTAGGAATAATAAGCCCTATAGTAAAAGTTTTACTGGAACGTTTACCACACTGAACCCACGTCCAGTCAAGACCATTTTGTCTGAATGGGTGCTGACTCTCAAGTGAAAGTTTGTAATTAGCGTCGACCGGGGTGACTCCCCACAGTCCAAAACCTGGGGTGAATCCCAGAACCCCCCTTTCAGGCACCAAAATGTTGGAAATCACAATATTTGACTACAGGACTTGAAAGAGCAAGTCTTTGTTAGTAGCTAAGTATCATCTACTTGTAGAAATTTGATGCGCGCACAGAATTTAGGAAAAATCACCAAAGTGAAGGTGTGATTTTCAGGTCCCCGATAATTTTGGTTTGGGAAATTTGATGTTCCGCAAACTTTGATGCTGTGGCTAGAGTTTCCTTTGGATTAGGGTCAAATTTGGTGGTGATACTTGTAATATGTTGTAGTTTGTTCTGTATGAATGTTTTTGGAAAGAAATGTAAACCTTTGTAGATATATACAAATATACAACTGCGGGGAGTCACCCCAGGTTTAAAAAATCTATGGGTGACTCTTCGCACCTATTTTATTATTAAATATCTTTGTTTTTCTTCAATTAAAATTAATTAAATTTAATTCTACACACATGTTAAGACATCTGGAAGTAAATGACCCACAATAATGATACCACAGCTAATTTCAAAATGTGTAACTAATTTTATAATGACCAAATGTTTTTAACACATGGTGACAAGTCTAGGCCTAAGTGTTGACTTATGTTTAACGCCCAAGAACAAATTTTTTCATCATATTTTCATATCTAGATAACAATACCTTACCTAGCAATACTTGTATTCATGTTGATGCAATAAATTTGCTATAGAATTTAAGAAATATTTTTAAACCTGTTTTATCGTATTATTAAAAAGATCGTTCATTTGTAATATTCCCTAATTTACCAATACTTTAGGGTCATAATTAGTTCAGGGTGTGGAGAAATGACTTCCAGTAAAGTTAGATTGCAATTATTGAAGAAAAACTTTATTTAATGCTGTGGAATCTAAAAAAATAATTCCTTCGAAAGTCAAGCATGACTGCAACAAAAGACGAGCATAAAAAAGACCTGTCAGACGTAATATTTTTCGTAAAATTTTATTTTAAGCAACTGATATATACCAATATGGGCAAGCTCTATCTATTGGCTCTCTCAAACTTTCAATTTGCATTTCAATTATTGAAATATGGGGGGTGCGGGGAGTCACCCTTGCCGCACGGGTTTTCGTAAATACCTTTTTTTTTTGGTTAATGCTAGAATGTTGAAACCTATGGTGTTCCATGGTCATAATAGTAGCTATACACGCCGTAAACACGAAGTCACTCGACCCTGTACTTTTTTGAGTTATTTTGAAGTATGTGCAAAATGCGGGAGTCACCCCTGTCGATGCTATGCTATTTGTAGACAAAGTATGTATGTATGTATAGACATACAGCCGTTTCCCCCTAGTTAGGGGGGTGACTAAGCTAGGCAGACACAGAGGGGGGAGGCGCCAAATCTCCCCGCCACAAGACCGCCGTGTCCCTGCCGAGGCTCGAACTCGTGACATGCAGCACCAGAGGCTGACACTGCAGTCGGATACGCTAATCACTCGGCCACGGCGGCCTCTGTATTTT
>SDVV010015209.1:0-14589 GCA_016164225.1 Gammarus roeselii
TGACCTATCAGCCCGACCTGCCTCATCAGATGAGGTACAGTTGACCTATCAGCCCGACCTGCCTCATCAGATGAGGTACAGTTGACCCATCAGCCCGACCTGCCACATCAGGTGAGGTACAGTTGACCCATCAGCCCGACCTGCCTCATCAGATGAGGTACAGTTGACCCATCAGCCCGACCTGCCACATCAGGTGAGGTACAGTTGACCCATCAGCCCGACCTGCCACATCAGGTGAGGTACAGTTGACCCATCAGCCCGACCTGCCTCATCAGGTGAGGTACAGTTGACCCATCAGCCCGACCTGCCACTTCAGATGAGGCACAGTTGATCAAGCCTCAACTCTTCGCGGTTATATGTCCCGATCCCAATGGAGAGCAAAATAATCTCTCTATTCCTTCTTGGTTGTTACTAGCCCTAGCTCCTGAATTCTGAGGAGCAGTTGTTACCATATATCATCCAGCGCATGATAGTGATGAACAACTACATGTTTTAACTTCACCGTTGAACTGATTCCATAATAATAGCTTGAATGGTTCGAAACTTTTTCAGAATATGATAATTTTGAAATTGTAACTGCTGTTTAACTCATTCTTATCGGTCGTTAGACTCAGCCAGCCCATTTGTCCCGTAGCTATATATTTATCAATGGCGCATTTGCTCAGTAGCCTTCAATGTCATCCATGAACCAGGGATCCTGAAGAGTTCTTCATCTTAAGGATGAGTCCATTTGAAATGGTTCCTTTTAGACCTGTTTTAATTAAACTAGTTCGTGACATTCTTTTCTGTTCTCCTCGATGGCTTAGTTTGGTTACGTATTTATGTGTACCAGTTCCCGGCTGTTGGACCGGAGAAGGAGCCTGAGTTGATTGTGCAACTCACTTTTAACGACTTCTTAAGTTATCGGGCTTCGTGAAAGGCTATTGTTTTCCTGTGTTGAGTCTGTCTCCCTGCACTCGTGAGGCTTGCTACCTTGACAGGACAACCACCTTATGTTTACTGTTCTATATTAACTGTTTGCAGTCCTTGTTCTGTTATTATGTTCTGTAATTTGTTTACAGGTTGCTGCAAGGCCCTCTTAACGAAACTATATCTCTTTCGTAATTCATTGTTAGTTTTTTTTTTCATCCTTGAACCTTCACACTCATTCATCGCAACATCCTTCATTTCTTTCCATGAAACGACTCTAGCTTCTCATTCTGTTTAGATGCTTCATAAACAACTTATTCTCTGTCTCTTCCTCACTTTTAAGTTTGCTTTAAATGCATGTTCGTGACCACGTGTACAGTTTTGTAAACATATTTTCTTTAAACTGTGTGTCATTGCTCCCTGAGTGCTGTCTAATAAGGCATACCCGATATTGTTTGTCTCAGCCACCACATTCACCCGAGTGTTGAACTGTTTCTGAAAGTCGTCATTTATTGTCCCTGTAACTTATTATGGTATTCTTTTGTGTTCACGGTGACCTTTCTCCGTCAATTCCTCATCACCACTCCTCAAGGCTCTTCTAAGATATCCTTTTGGTTCACACATATCCATACTTGCTCTACCCTGAAAACGAACCCTCTCGCGGTCATTACTGCCCACTGTACTGGTTATTAGCACACGGGTGATGAAGCAGAAAGAATCATTTTAAAACAAATGTTACCTTAATAATGAGACCTCTCGGGTCTGGAAGTATCGTTGGCCAGTCTTCGGAAGAAGGCTACCCGCTGTTCTTCCTCAGTTTAGTTTTACCTGAGGCATTGACTTCGAAAGCTTATTTATATTTTGTACCGCAGAAACTGCCGTGTGGATATCCGCTAGAGTGTTGCACACTTCGTTATATGTTCGTTAACGAACTGGCCTTCCCCCTCGAAGTGTGTCTTAGAGCGTGTCAACATTTCCCTAATTTTTAACTTGGAACATTCCTCTGACTTTGTTTTCAAAGCCGCACACTTCTCAACCATGTCTCGTGGATGGAAGAAACAGCCGTGCGCAAGGGCAGCTGCCTAACTAATGACCAGACCAGATTTGACCTTACCATCGCATACTGTTCTCCGCGGATACGAATAAAGCATTCAAGGTTTTCATAGTGTTGGAGGTTTCAAAATAAAACCTGTACACCGCTTTAAGTTGACGAACACCCCAAGATCAGACATCTTGTTAGAATTTTAACCTTACAAAAGATTGAAACACTTTCTAACTCCGGGTTATTGGTGTACCTAATTGCGGTCGAGCCGAACTGATATGAATAGGGGTTATATATATATATATATAATGTTCATATATATGTCTGGCGAACAAAAGAACAAATGCCAAAGGAGAAGTGCCAGCAACTCTTAACTGCTTAAAACGAAGATCCCCTCAGAAAATAATTCCAAGTCCTCCACATTGTTTCCAGGGAGTAATAACCCACCCTCAACCGCAAGTGAACGCCGGTGATTGTACCATAAAATTAACAACGGCCATGTCAAGTTAGGAATTCTAATTTACAATCCAGCACACAAACATAAGAAATATTTTTGATAAAATACCTCTTTGCGGTTGAAATAAATATCTACCTGTCATTTTCCCTACGTGTGGGCAACTAACGGACGATACTAGACCACTGCATGGCTATCAGGCCTTCATTCTTTTACCGAATATTCTCCGAATCAACATGCCTACTTGGTTAAACGACCCACCGCTGGTCAACCTGTCACGTTCGGCTACCTTCTCACAAGAAACCTCTTTTCTCTGCAGAGTTCTACGCACTCGAATCAGCCATTTCAATTACCAAAACAAACCGCCTCTCCAAATACGTCATCTACCCAGTGAGTCTGAGCGCCCCCACTCGACTCAAAACTCTTCCACTCTACACGCCTCGCTCGACGTAAAACATAACAACACGACCTCTACTCGCTCACTGCGGGGGAGCTCACTGAGACGAACGTCAGAATTACGGCGGAGATGGAGCCACTGAATCTAAGTCTCATTGTACGGCTTCTTTACAATGTCTTAGGCGGGACTAGCGGTGGAATTCTGTGTAATCTCGGGGTCAGGCGGGAATTGGGGGATTTGAGCTCGCAGATTCCCTCTCTAAACCTTCTTCCACTCATCAAATCAATTTACCACAATTCACTACCAATATTAGTATCATATCAACTCCAAATCCGAGATTGGATCTTCATCAACTCTCAAATAACAACATATCAATCAAATATGCTGAGGGCACTCGAGGGTATCTCAACCATCCAATGGACGCAGACATGGGACCGTTCGCGCCACCATACATTTTGTGCCACCAAGCTACATTAAATGAGATGCACTTGCAGCAGTTCGACGAGTTTTCTTAAATACCAATTATCACTGACCTAACTTACAGGAGAAAAATGATCGCCTTCGGCAAACATACTGGCCTGTACGAAGCACTGTAAATCAAACATCACAGTGTTGACCTAACCATTTCAACGGTCCATAATTTACTTAGGCAAATTATTCAAAAGAATAACATTCATTTAGAAATCTACTCATAAATTTTTCTCTTGTTTTTTAATTATTCCCCTATGCACCAGCCTACTTAAGTACCACACTTGGATTTTTGAACTAATTTTCTAGAACTAATGTTTCTGCGCATACTGGAGTGCGTACCTAACAGAATTAACGATCTTCCTGCCCTACGGGAGGGCTTACTAGGCCTACGTCAGAGCACCGATGGAGATGTATCCGTAAGCCTAACGTAATCTAGAACAAATTTCATGTGCATTACTGCAGCATTTACTTTTTTCTTCGCTCATATTATCGGATGTGTTGAATAACTCTTAAATTTGATTAATACCAGGCCAATTGTTATTCATTAATTATTCATCAGTTCCCTCCGGATCACTCATTCTGAGGTTTGAAGTATTTATCCGTGTCTGTTTCTGTTCGTATTAATTTTAACAGAGATTGTCTCGTTTACTTAGGGTGTGTATCTTGTACCTACATCTATGCTTTGTGTCAAACTACTTTGACGTTGGGATGCGTGTAGAAAGCCGGACCCCTACCGAATTGGATCCCAATTCTGATGAGTTCCTATACTTTCGACGCAGCCAGAATCACTGCAAACGCAGCTAACCGCAGTTAATGCGAATTCCCAGTTATATGTTGTCGTCGTCGTCTCTCCTCCGAGTAATTGAAGAGTTTGGGCTAGATTATCTACATATATGTTTAGGCAGGAATACCGTTGAATGGCCAATGAAGTTACCATACTTCATGGCACAGCCCAAATTTAGTGGGAGAGACCTCGATTGAATGTTTTTGCTTGCAAACGAGCGAGCTTTCCTCCTTCCCTTTGATGAACCAAACTTGTACAACTCTTCTGTTCCTTTGCCAGTATTAGAGACGGTCCGCCTCCTGCCGTTGTACAAATGATCCTCCCTTAGTGAACGTTATTAAGGACTTCTAGACTAACTTCACCATCTCCAATCCACATAATCTATTGGGCGTAGCAATGAGCCAACAAACTACCTTTATCCGTGGAGTTTTGTTGTATAGCTACTGAATGTATTGAGATTATTATTGGGTAGTAGTTTGTTGGTTCGAGGGACCTATACCGAGTATGTCCTGTGTTCATATGTCGTCTCCAGAGTAGCGACGCGTTAGATGGGCCTTTGTTATTTCAGATTATCTTTGTATGAGCTTGATTCGGTCCCATTCATTAATAATTTGTCCCAGATTCGACTTGCTATGGCTACAACACCGGCTAGATGCACCGATACAATTAATTGATTTGTGTCTACCAAGGAAAAATACAAACCAGAAGCTCAAATTGTCGTATGATTATAACTCTGACGCCGCCAGTGTTGTTACAAGATATAAATCACAGATCCTTTCTAAACTGTATAAAACAATAAACAGTGGAGGGAAACGATCTGAAATCAGCTAACTGAAGTTGGCATTTAGAAACATTCGTTGTCTGCGGCGATCATAATACCTTGCTCAGATTCTGTCTCGGTCCTCACTACTTACACGTTAGATAAGAGCTTTGTAGGTTCTAAACCTCAGCTTGTATGAGTACGATTGGAGGTTGGCAAATAATGTTTGGATTACTATTACCTTCTGATGACTGGATTATTACAGTTTAAACTATTAGCATAGCCCAGATGAGTATCTTATCTGTGCTCTCCGGACGATACAGCTACTAAGCTTGGTACCAGATCAGTGCTGTGTGGCCGCGTAGTGACTGCCTGGGCCTTTCTGTCTGTTCAGTGTGTCCGGCTGTGCCCGCTGTCGATCTGAGACACTCCTCCTTTGACTAACGTCAAGGATAGCAATGCTAGGGCAATTATTTTTTACTCAAATCCAAATGTATTATAATAAATATATCTAATTCTCGCTGTATCGTGTTTCTTGTCCTCAATAGATGCGCTGCACCCCTACTCTCTCAGACCGACTCTTATTAAGCACCCTGACTGTACCAGTCATGCCAGTAATTCTCCCCCTCATCTTGTCCGCTGTTGTCCCAAAAAGTTACATTTCCACTGTCCTCGGTAAACCAGGTTTCGTGGATTGGTTCCGAACCCATTGGCCGAGTCAGTGTTGGGTTTATTTTAGGTTGAGTTAATGGATAGAAAGTGGAACATATTGAAGACTCGTACAATCGAATATGATCTGCATGGTCCGGGACCAATCAGTTGTTGGTGCTCACTAGCGAAGGATGATGGCACCCTCGGTGCGCCCGACCTTCCTGGTGACTCCTCCTAAGTGATCACTAAGTCCTTAAAATTCGACTCGCAGGGTGAGGATACAAGTGTCATGAGAACGTTCGATTGTAAATTCAACCAGTTCAAAAGTTATTCCATTCTATCCACATTCGTGTGCTACGTCTTTCGACTGTCAAATCTCTTGAGGGTTACCTGGTGCTTTTGTCGACACACCCTACAAGGAGGGGCTCACACGAGCTGTCGTCAGAGCTCCGGTGGAGATGGACCTCATTATCTAATCAAGATCAGATCAAGACCTCCACCAGGGCTCTGACGTAAGTCTCTTTGAGCTCCCCGTAGGGCGCCAAGATCATCGATTCTGATCGGTTCGCACACCAGCATGTTCGGATGCAATAACTTTATAGAAATGAAAATTTTCAGCTAAGATACAATAGCGAAAGAAAATCCGTTCATGGGGAGTCTACAACCGAAAATAAAACTAGTTTTCCCACTGGGCATTTAATATATATACTTTATATAAAAAATTCTGACTTTTACTCCGGTTCTACGTAAAATGCAGCACAATCTCTGTGATGACCGAGACGGGTCAGGCAGTGGAATTCTGCTGGATCCCCGGACACGCGGAAATAAGAGGAAACGAACTTGCGGACTCGCTTGCTAAACTGGCATCTACTCACCAAGAACAATTTTTCGCAATACATTACCGGAACTGGTTCTCTATCATCAACTCCCATATAACATCCCGATGGGATGAAATGTGGCAACAGAGTGGTCAAAAAATGCTTTCAGTCGGAGATTGGGAAACAAAGTTTACCAACAGAAAAGACCAAGTGTTCATCAAACGCTTGTGCACGGGACACACGTGGATAACTCACAACCACCTGATGGATGTCGACATGGGGCCAAACGCGCCACCTTACCCCTGTTGCCACCAAGGTGCTATCAGCGTGAAACACTTACTGATGGATTGCAACGCACTCGCGGCAGCCCGACGACCGTTCCTAAATCCCCCGTACAACCTACAAAGCCTACTCACGGACCCAACCTATCGTTAAAAGCTTATCGCTTTTGGAAAACACACCGGACTATACGAAGCTGTCTAAACCACAAACACCTGTGCTCTCCACCCCATTACGCACAGAAATAACAAAACATTTTACGAAGATACGCGTTGACTCTTTACTCTCTCGTACGCGCTAGTACGCGAATATGCCATAATTGAAATATGTACTGACTTCATCTTGACATGACTTGATATTTTCGCACGCAAGGCCGTGCGAACTTGCCTGAATCGACGACGGTCGCGCAATACGGGGGAGCCTATTATGACTCACTCCGAGGCTCCGGTGGAAATGTGGCTCAAATCAAATCAAATCTGACTTTTACATCTGGACAAAGTTCTTAAGGAATCATATCAAAAAAAAATCCGACAAATTCAGGTTGCAAATTGCGAATTTTTTTACATTTTCAATCATAAACTAATTCACTCTCGCTATTGTACATAAGCACGCTGGTGCAAACATGAATTATGCCTACACGAAAGTTAATTGTTTATACCTAGATTTAGAAACACCGTTTCTGTGCTGAACGTTTTCTGTGCACCCTGTGCTTGTCAACTAAGAGTCCCCCAGATAGCACAGGTTGGCACCGTGCTATCTGGAGGCCACCTAAAAGCCTCCGCACACGATGTTCAAAGTCCCGAAAGCCTTGATCCTGTTGATCGATGAGTCATGCCTCCTCGAACAAAAGACTCGAGGCTTTCTTGACTGTAAACACGGTGTGCGGAGGCTCTAAGGTGCATCACCCAAACCCCTGGCGTAAACGTCCAGCGATGGACACAAACAAATCGCATCCGAACTGGGCCAGTTTCCTCTTATGAGTGACAAAGAAACCGACAGCTGAGAACGGAAATTTGTCCAAAATGAATACCCCCGCCTTGGCCGGAGACAACCGCATTACGGAGTTGACTAGAAAACGTCCACGAAATGTGAAGTAGACTTAACCAAACAACCGGCCTTAACGAACAAGAAACCGAAAGCTTCACCGCAAACTCCTGAACAGCCAATGAACGTCTAACAAACTCATGGATTGTGTTGCACTTTGAACTCTTGAATAATCGACTATCCAAGAAACCCGCAACCTACGTCTGCACCCCCCACCTCCGATGACAACCTCAACGACTCTCCACCCCAATCGAACTCCTACATTTACAAGGAAGAAGCCATTCTCGCGATTTGATCAGCCCAGCCTGTTCAATGACGGCCCTAACTTTCCCGAACACTTGAAAATCACTTTCAATACCAAGGACAGACTGGACATTTAGTCCATAAACTTTACGAGAAGAACTGGGCTCCATTACAGGCCGAACAGTCTCAAACATCACCACCAGCGATGAAGAAATTTTCCTACCAATTAGACACAAAACGACTTTACTCTTCAAGACCAGCTGTGCCAAAGGGCAGCACTATCATACCACACCAAGAGTGCAGGTTTGATTACATCAAAAATCTACCTTACGAACAACCAGCAAGTTCATCCTCGGCTTGTACAAAACGAGGAATGCGTAGACGAAGCAAACGTCGCAAATGCATGCCAAAAAAAGATACACCACAACAGCCCTTTCGCTTAAATTCAACTGCCGTACTTTACCAAAATGCATAGACACACCATTTTTCCCTCTAAATCGGAAGCTGCCCTTGCGAAACGTCCGATGCGTTGCTATACACGATAGAAAAACGGGCTCACGGTGGACAAAGCTGTTCACATTATTCCCTAGACGATCGTTGCAGACAGAAGAACCACCCGGTCACCTCACTGGAAACCAAGACTGCCCCAAGGACCAAAAAAGAAAGAGTAGTCTTACAATGCCAAGAAGCTCACAAGGTCGACCGATGAGTGGTCATAGCATCGATGTATTCACATCAGGTCGACCCCCTGACTCAGTGAAAAGGATCGGCACCTATCTTCACCCTTTTTCTCATAACGCTCATAGATGGTGATGCAAGCAAATCTGCTCCCTCAATGGGACTCATTATGATTAAGTCACTTGCACAACAACAAAGAAGCAACCCGGCGAGCGTTCACAGACATGGATCAAAGTATCGGACCCACGTCGTAAAATTTGAATAAAGTAACGCTAGACAAAAAATTATCCATATCACGAAACTCTTGCTTCTATGCATACCAGGCCACATTTCAATAACTGACCCACCGGAATTCATCGTTATTTGCGGTGCAGAAGAGAAAACGAAAACTTGCTCATAGCTGAGAAGACCTCACAACGTCTGGAGCAGCTGCTGAGGGGGGTAAAGAAATGCTTCGTCGTCTAGATACCGTAAACAATTAGGACAAAGATTGCCCGCGTTTCCTATTACAGGAAAGCCATGTGTGTCCAGGTTGACACGCATGGGAGATCTTGTTCCTCATAGTCCTGTGGTGACATAACTGGGTTGGTGCAGCGACGCCCACTTAGGGCAACCAAATATTTACCACAACATAATGTTTGCTCGTTGGCATTATATCATAAGTGAACAATGGTGTTATTATAAAGATTGGTAATTCTACAGATTTTATGTGTCGTTAACATATGAAACAGCGGTGCCGCCTCCTCGCAAACAACCACCATGTGACCAGGTCATGTGTTCCTAATGGTCATGTGCCAGCCGGTTATTCATCCTTTCATGCCGTCTTGATGTAGCGGGTATGAGTAGAGTATATGTAGCCGAAAACGGCATTCTAGAGTCATTTTGGTGGGCGGGGTAGGGCGCGATGCATGCACCTTGACTCATCGAGCGTACGGGGGGTTCGCGCAGAAACGGGGAACGGGGGCGGAGGGTACCGGAACTGGTTTGGTGCCCGAGTCGGCTAACGGACGGGGGGAGAGGGGGAGACCGGAAGCGGGATGGAAGGGGGAACGGCGGGATGGTAGCAGGCTTGCGGCCTTGATTGGCAGTTTTTATATTATGAACATTTTAATTTGTACTGTATTTTGATATAGATTGTAGTTATATATAAGTTTTTTCTTCTTTAAATGGTTGTAGTGAAGTATAATTGGTCACTAAATGCTGCTCGTTATATATATTTATCCGATTCTGGTGTGAATAGTGTTGTAGCAAGTCTTCTGGAGGGGGGGGATTGGTGCGGTAGAGAAACCCCCCTAGGTAGAAAGTTAAATGCGCTCCTGGAAAATTATGTGAGTTTGCTCTTGCCTATTCCTTGTCTTATAAATTTGTTTCCGTGGCACGTTTGCTACGTTGTGAGTGTATACATCGTTATATATTTATGGCTGGTTTATTGTTTCTATACATTTTTTTCTGTAGACATATATGTTGGTATTCTTATCTAGTTATGGTATATTTGACTCATTCGATGCTTGATTGATGGGTTCGTAGCGGTGGGGATTGGGATATTTTTGTATGTTTTGTTCATTTATCACTATATATTCTATTATAGGATTAGTGTGGTAGGCATGTCTTATAACTCAATTTGCAGCCTTAGTGTACCAGCCTGAAGGTAGGATTACAGGCAAGGTTCTGTGTTTCCCATCTATTTATTTCATATCTATATAAAATCGATAGAAATAGTAAAGATTATTTGTCAGGTTGTTTGCGGTTAATGTATATATTTTTTTTCTTAGGATGCTGTATCTTCGTTACGAGATTCTTTCTACCCCATATTGCACTATCCAGTTCTGAAAAATTTATATCAGTGTTCCATTGATGCGTTTTTCCAATAGCAAAAATACCTGAACGATATGGATTTACTGTGTGTTAAAATATTATTTTATGTATACCTAGTAATGATCGATTGATTTATGTTGAATTTGCGCTGTTTTTGGAATTTCGATCAGTTAACTCGTACAGTTTTAGGCATTTTAGGGTATTTTAGGCTTGGAGCTTCCACATTATTTCAGGCATAATGGGGTCGGTTGTTGCACCATTGTGGTAGTTTTATATGTATATATGACACATCTGTTACGGTTTAGCCGTAGTTACTTTAGTTAAAGAGATGTTAATTTATCCCCGTTTTGGATAGAAGTTGTGACTATTTCCATTAGATTTTTGTATGTACTATACCGTATTTACTATAGGTTTCAGTTACGTCACCTGCATGTCTTGGTATCTTATTCACATTTCTTGTTTGTTTGGTTAAATGATATTTAATTCTCATTCATCACGTTTTTAATGTATATTTTGGGTATGGTAGAAGATTAATCTTCTTGCTTTGTTTTATCTCGTGAGTTTTAGAATAGGTCTTTCAGTTTTGTAGGTTCTCTGTTGAATTTTCATCTTCAATGCAATCTGTTGGTTCTTTATACAATTTAGGATATATTACGTATGTATCTACATTATAGAGCATTATTTCAGGTCTAATTCAGTCAAATATTGTTCTTTTTTAGTGTTTTATATATCTTCTTTCATCCTGTTACAATATTTGACGTAGTTATTATGGATATAGAACAGACGATTTGTTACAAATTTGGTCTTGCCGTTAGGGTATTGTATATTTATTGTACGACCATTCTTCAATATTTAGGAGGAGTTAGAGTCCCCTAGGCAAAAGCTCATTCTGTTTGTGCTTGTTTGTGAAAATAGACCGATTTATTAGAATGGATACCATAATGTAGTATGATTTTTATGTGAATTATAGCAGAGTAGAGAATTTTATTTAGCTATTTTATATATGTGCCTGATGTTATGTTTTTTTTTCGCGAGAATCATAGGAATGAATGTTTAAGAGGTGTAAGTCCGTACTGCATCTTTGTGGAATTTTCGTCATTGATCCCTAGAAAATGTGTAGTTTAACGTTTAGATGATAATTTACTGGATGGATGGATTCTAGTGTAGAGGTGGTTTATACTCTTTGGTTGTCATTTTGGAGTTCATCCATGTTCAATGTGAATTATGTACGTTCTTGTAGACGTCGATCTTGAGTTTCATGGGTTTGTTAGTGAGGTTATGCGACAAGCTACTCATCGTTGTAGTGTTTTACTTAAGTCATCAGTAAACAGAACCTCAGCTTTTTATGCCCACACACTCTCTGAGACTCATTCTTGACCACTGTACATGGATTTAGATTTAGGTTATGTCCAGGATGTGTCTTTGTTCAAGGCTGTTCAGAGACGATGGGTTAACAGATGCGAGGTACGTTTGTGGCATCATATCATGACTGTGTGTTACCTCTAAATTTGTTATATATCAGTGGTAGTTTGCTGAGAAGTGACCTAGTAAAGCAATATAGAGTTCATTTTTATGACACAGTAGGCTTGGATTTGTACTCTCAGAGGCATAGCATCAGTTACGTCTAGAAATTTATTATTGATTTGAATGGTATGATAGTATAAAGTAACATTTTTCACATTAACTCAGCGTTAAATGTCAGTTATTTTCGGTATGGCTGTTATGTTATAATACGATATTAGTCATGAACTAGATCACGTCGGAAATTGGAGTAGGATTCATCATCTGGGTGCGGTAGGATACACCGTACATAATAGTTAATCGTTGTTGCTTAGGGTAGAGTAGAAAATCTTATTTAGCTATTTTTTTTAGATATTGGTGTACATTTTGATTTGATATCATAAGAATATATCTGTATTCGATATACATTTGCCTATTTTTATGGGATGTTGGGTATAAAATACGCTTATTCGGATGTAATGCTTCAAAAATTTTGGTGTGTTTCCCCTCGCGACATTGGATTTGGGTCCGATTCCATATTACCTTGGAGAACTATTCAACCGGATTTGTGTTGAATGTTAGTGTTGAAATTCTTCAATAATTGAATGTACATCTCAATTATGTTATCCAATCCCAGGTCTTCGCTAGATGCTTATTCCCGCAAGTCTTACCTATATAAATGTTTGTATCTCGTTTGCAGTTTAGACACATAGATGTTTCTGATTAATTCAGGCTTTTGTTATGAGACTGCGTTTCCATTCAGAATATTTGACTTTTTCGACCATTCACCAGATCCAATTTGACATCTTTCCCTGAAGGTCTGTAATGATGGTCATAATCCTAACTCATTCTAATCTAAAATTACCGAGGATTGTATATTTTTCCCGGTTCCATACTTATGTTAGGTATTTTTTCTCCATTGAATTAACCTTCATCCTCATCAAATCTATCCACTTGACCCTGTAGTTTTACCAATCTTTAGCAGATTGTGTGCCTACATTTATATATATATATATATTTTCACTTCGCTTGTTACAAGTCCAGTCATATCGACCAGTCTCGAGTAATGTTAGGTCATCGCTCGTTTGTGGACTTTCGAGTTCAAAACGTTTATGTAAGCTCACCCCATACGTCAGTGTTACGAATGTTATTGCGTTAGCAAGATTTATGTCCGGTTTTACTGTTGGGATATGATTTTTTTTGTAGTGTTGGACGTTCTGCTCCTACCATTTTCGTCTATCATATCAAATATTGAATAAATCCACTCTAACAATTTTTCATACAGATCTGCAATGTAAGGTCCACAATCCACAAGATCTAGGATATAAACCATGTCTAAGGTACATAATTAGCGAAATATGTATCAATGTACGATAACATAGATCAAATATCGATGAATGCAAAAAGGGTTACAATACAATGACAAATACATTATTACCCAGGCAACTTAACCTATTCTATCCAATAGTTATGTATTTTAATCAAGTTTGATGGTTATGTCTGATATTGATATGTATGAATCTCTCCACTAGGGCTGTATATTTATCATATCAAAAGCAGTTGGATACATTTTCTCCAATTTGATCCAGCAAAAAACCTTCTGCAGATGTTTAGATTCTAGAATTTATCGATAGCTCTGTTACATGTTCGGATGAGACTCAGCAGGTAGATCCAAAAGAACTAATGCTCTTCAAGTTGTTACATTTTTAATGTGCATCAGTTATACGCGATGTTAGGTTCAAAGATCTAGTCATTCTAACCAACTTAACCAATATTAATATATTTTCATTCAAGTTTGATGGATATGTATGATATTTAGACATTTTTTTTTGTAAGATGTACATATCAAATCCCTTCCACACGACTCTATTTTTCGTAGTTTTTCTTCTAATGTCACGCACCAGGTACACACCTTTACGCTTTGTACGCATATGCAGGACCGGGTACGGTACAATGACGTCGTATACATGGATAGTTACCGATACAATGTAGACACATACACACACACACGCACACACACTCACACACTCACACACACACACTCACACACACGCACACACACACACACATTTTGATTGCATTCACAGGATCGGTTAACATCTGAGGCACTTTACCTCTGATATATGTTTTTTTTTCCATTAAAACAAAATCCCTTGTTATTGTTACAAGACATTTATTGTGGACCACCTTCACGTCATGATAGGTGTAAAGAACTAAGCATCTTAACCTATCCTATCCTTTTCTATCCAGATATTATATAGTATCGATCGAGTTTTCGTGCATAAATTTGTGACTTTTTTATCGATTTATGATATATTCATTTTTATCCTCTCCACTTGGCTCTACATTTTGATCTAGCCTATTCACACCCATCAAAACCTAACATAACCCAACTTTATGTATGGTGTTCAACATTGCTATTTACATATGAAAACCTCCAAACGACTCTAAATATCACTCTAACATATATGCCTTGGGGTGGATGGATGATTATTCATTATTCATTTTATAGATCATTAACACTTTATTTTAGTATTCTATTATTTCTTCTTGCTTGGGCTCTATTATTTTTCTCTGCCCTTTTTTCATGGTGATAAATTTTGCATTGGTTATTTTCATTATATGCATCGAGGTTGGTTGAGACAAGGTGACCCAGGGAGAGGAGGTACTCGTGGGATCCGCGGGACTCGGGGACCCGGGGTTTCGGGAACCCGGGGGACTTGGGAGACCAGGTGGATTTGGGG
>SDVV010015210.1:0-14588 GCA_016164225.1 Gammarus roeselii
GTAATTCATATATATAATGATGGAGAACACTCTTTATTCTACATTATTCACTAAGTCAAGACTAAAGATAACGTTACATCGAACAAATGATTTCTGTATAAATACGTGAACAGAATAAGGTCAAATGCCATTCAAGTAATCATGACAATATAATGTTCACACTGACCTTTAATCATCAAACTGAGAGTAAAAATATCCTCAATATGATTATGAAAAACACTTACTCATGCAATGTTTGGCTCACGAATCACAATTGTTTAAACTAGCTGCATAGGTGGCATAATAGGTTACATTTACATGTTACATAAATGAATACTAAAATGAGCTGATAATTGAACAGGCTTTATGTGTACGAGATAATACGAGATGTGTGTAGATGAATCAAAATTAATGTTCAAACAGAATGTTGTTGCTAACAATGTATTCCCTAGGGTACCAAGTATATCATTGAAAAAAAAATTGAAACCTTCTGAAATCGTTTGTGGACCAATGATGACCTCATCATCAATAATAGTGGAATCTAAATTACTCTAATATTTATTTTCCATGAATGTTCCTAATGAATTTCTAAACTTTTTTCCATTTCTTTGAGTGGTTTCAATCAGATTTTGAGTAGGAGTTTCATTCAGTTTAGTGAACCTATATTTGTGACGTTTATTTTATGCGAGCGGGAAGGCCTCTTGAATCGACGGCACAGTCTGTCTTCTTCTCAGACAGCCACGACCGGTGTTATCCGTGGCTTCTGACTTTGTTTGTGACGCAAGTCATCTTATCATCTTCTTTTCAGACAGCCACGACCGGTGTTATCCGCGGCTTTTGACCTTGTTTGTGACGAAAGTCTTCTGTCATCTTCTTTTCAGACAGCCACGACCGGTGTTATCCGCGGCTTCTGACCTTGTTTGTGACGCAAATCTGCTGTCATCTTCTTTTCAGACAGCCACGACCGGTGTTATCTGCGGCTTCTGACCTTGTTTGTGACGCAAATCTGCTGTCATCTTCTTTTCACACAGCCACGGCCGGTGTTATCCGCGGCTTCTGACCTTGTTTGTGACGTAAATCTTCTGTCATTAGAGGAAAAAAACGCCTCGAACAGAGTTTGGTACGAAATCAAAATGTATACTGTGGTGTCCACCCTGGGGCAGTTTGATACGGCGGGGTAGCTGTTCCGTGCCGTTATGTTGCGTGCAACTTGATATATTTGCGTGCAACTTGACATATTGTTGAAACCTTCCTCCTCAACCTAACCTAACTTAGCAGCACGTATTTCTAACCCGCGGGGCATAAGTACGTGTTTCCAACCTGCAGGGCAAACGTACGTGTTATTATATCCAACTACCCCACCATATCCACCATGGTATCCGAACCGATTTCGTATGTTGCAGCTCGAACAGCTCGATTAGAGCACTATGCAAGCGACTGTGGTTCAGGCATCATATGAGTTTGTTGTGGATATCATTTCATTGAAGTCATTAGTTTTCACGTAGCACCTGCTTTCAATGTTACGATTGCCGTGTTTGCTGTTGGTAATTACAATCGAATCAGGGTATTTGTGGGAATTCGGTTTCTGGGTAGAAATAATGTAATGGTGAAGTTGATCATAGCTGCACGAGTTATTCAATTAATATCGTCGGTATAAATGTTATCTATTCGAGTATACAGTGTACAGGTGCAGCAGTTATACGCGTTGGTTCAGTAATTAATGGGTACAGAACACTAGAAAAAAAATATTACATCAGACTGTAACTGGATCCAATCTAAGAATTAAATTTTCGTTGACATCACCCGTAATATCCACATTATTATGAGCTACATCAATGCCACTAAAAATATCATTCAACTTCAGACAACATTTTCCCACCGATAGGTCGAAAGTTCTGGGGTAAATCATATTGTTTAACCTCAGTATCATAGGGACAAAAATAGTCTCAAATCCTTGCCTGACGAAAGAGAGTTTGGGTTCAAGTATGGACGACACTCAGACATGTATTTGTAAATAGAAGAACACCTTCCTTCTAATTCATGTTATTGATTACATAACTATTGTTACTCGTTGGTTTATATACGCCCTGTAATTCGATTGTCGATTTGGCTGCACTGAGTCATAGCACATCTATAGTAGGTGCAAATTGGTCGGTTATGTTCAGTTGGAGGTAAAAATAAGTTATTTTCAAGCACGAAAAATTCAACGTTTCGTCATGAAGATGAATGGTGAGGAAGCTCATTTTCAGTAATAATATGTCACTCCGGAATATTAATTATTTGCAAATCTGGATTGACTTCGCGGAGAACATTGCTGAAGTTATCTTCAACATCGTGCATAGCACGATCAAAATAATTAAAATTGTTTACTTCCTACAATGAGAGCTTTATGCTGTTAGTAGGATAGTCTTGGAGATTGTTTGTGTATTTACCAATGTGATGTATCTATATTTTTGTTACAATCATGTCCTGCCACGAGAAGAATACTCCGTTAAGGTAGAGTTCACGCACAAATTTGTAATATTCGATGACACATAAGTGAGAAAATCGACAAAGGGAAAGTTGTTGATCTTTTAACAATCCAATTCAAGCACGATTAAAATTAAATGCTGAACTGTATAACACCTTTTCTGAGTAATTACAAAATCTAGTAAGAAACTCAATGCAAGAGTTATATAGGAAGGAGGATATTCAAACTCTGGGAATAATCAATTTAATCATTGAAGCCTTCCACAAACAAAAAAGGTTCAATGATCATCAATCCAGACCGTACTACAAGCAAGATTAAATTAGAATGAAGTCGCCCTCGACTGGTTCCTCGTACTCACAAGCGCTAGCTACTTCTCACTGTCGTTGGACGGTTCTCATCTTGGTGCATGAAATGGTCGGACGATCCTTATCCCGTGTAAACGACTGTAGAAAGGTTTTTAAAATCGTGTATGCGTGTAGTCGTGTTCATTGTTATAAGACGACACTCTTTCACACTTACGAGCGTATTTACGGGCGTGTATTTTAATTTATTTGCAGAATTTCAACATTTAACCTGCTGTAAACAAATCTCTTTCAGCATATAAAATGAATGACGAAGTATAGAGAACTAGGTCAGCTGTGTTATATCATCATTAAGGGACGGTTTATGCCTCCGCCTGTGCTACAGGCAGCAACTTCATTGACATTGACAATACAAAGTTAGTCTACTATCAAAATGTTTTTTCTCATGACCGAATTATAACGTTTGAATGTTAACTGATATATCAAGCGACAATCTAAGTGCCGTAGATGGTGCACCTAGCTTAAGCCCACACCTCCACCTTACAATAGAAGGCTACCCAAAATGTTTAGGTACACCACTATCCGAAACCCCTTGTTAGGTGCGTCTCCTAATGTGGTCGGACGGTGCAACAAATTAAAACATAACTTTCATGATGCTCGGATGGCTAGGTTATCACCATGATTCTTGACATCTTTTCTTCCAAGCGACGCATTTGCCCACGGGACTCAGCCATGCAATAACTTTATAGTCTGTTTTTAGGTGCCGTTCCTAACTATGAAGCTTAGGACGAGCTTGAATTTGCTCACGAAGAATTTCAATGCAGTTTCTCATTCCATATGTTACCTAACTTATCAGAAAAGTTGTAAGTAGCTTGAAACACAGAGGCGTGATATGGTAAGGAGTATCCTCTGTTCCGGTGACCAGCAGTTTCGTCGCACTAGCTTGGTCGGTGTGGAGAGCTAGTAAGTTTTGGCGTTTGGCATTCCTGTTAAGGTGTTTCCTTCAGAGAACAATTATACTTCTCTTCCTCCCCCCCAATTATTTTACGTTCTGATTACTGCCACGATATTAATTGAACGTCATGCGACTGATATAAAGGACAAGAGAATTACGATAGCGCGATGTCTCTGCCATCTTAAAAGGATCCAGTGCATCAGCAGTAGCCATGGTGCCATACCCAACTTAGCAAATAAATTTCGTTATGAAGCGACAGATCAATATTAATTGAACGCATACATTTTGTAGGGATGCCTCACATCCCCTAGAGTGGGTGCTCCCTCATCCCCTCTTTCAAAACACTCTTGGTGCGTTTCTGAGCAAGCACGTCCTTCTTTGCAGAACACAGTCCTGATCGGCAACATGGCGGGCTGCCACGTCGACCCCGCCTACTGGGAGAAGCCTGACCAGTTCTACCCTGAACACTTCCTCGACGGAGAAGGAAAGTTTAAACCCAAGAAAGACGGCTTTGTCCCTTTCTCAATCGGTGAGCATAACTGAAATTCTATTGCACACACCGTTTAGTGTTGTTCTATAATTGTTGACGGCCCGTGTTCTACAGATGGCGATGAGCAGCTGTGTAATAGGAAACAACAGCATTAAAGTTTGGTAGGAGGGATAGAAGGATACTTAAACCTTTTCCATTCAGTTGCGTTCCCAGAGATGAATAGAATCGCCTGTAAATAAGTAAAATAAAATCGATATATGACCATACTAGATCATTTGCACGGTGAACCTTCTCTTTTTTATCGTTCATCGAGCAATTTGTTATAATGGTAAAATTTCATTTTCGGTCCATTATCATCGATTCAACGACATTTGCGACAATCTTTATGATGTTTACTTAAATGTTTATTCCTGCAAAATATCTTTTAAACTGTTTTGTAATACCATTCAGTTGAGTCAGCATTTCTCACACATCTCTTCAGCACAATATCCTTGTTCCTCTGGCACTCAGGCCGCCGCGTCTGCCCCGGCGAGAACTTGGCCAAGTTGGGGATCTTCCTGTTTGGCAGCGCGCTCCTGCACAGCTTCACCTTCTCGGCACCTGAGGGCATCACCATCTCCACGGAGCGGGACCCCACGGAAAGGCTGTTCAACATTCCAAAGCCTGTGGAGCTGATCATCAGACGTAGAGAGTGATAGGGAGACATCACCTTTGCTCTTGGAGCCCATATCCATCCCGGCAATTGAGGCACACAGCCATTGTCAGTTGCCCTGTGCTTTTACCTTCTGCACTTGCATATGTAACCAAATACCTTATTTTCGCGTTTCAATTCTAACATCCCTGGAACGAGATGGCACGTTTCCATGTAGTAGCTGTTTCTTCCTCAGTACAGGTGAAAAAGGACTCAATGTGAACACATACCGAAATACAGGCAATCTAATTGCAGGGATGTTATAATCAAACTGAGAAAATACGATATTTGTTGCGAAAATGGACACTTTTGAAATGACCATTACATTCTCTTCTCGTTGTAGGAGTGTGAGGTCACCGACCACTGCATTATACGATGGGAATTGACCATGAAATGACCATTACATGCTCTTCTCGTTGTAGGAGTGTGAGGTCACCGACCGCTGTATTATACGATGGGAATTGACCATGAAATGACCATTACATTATTTTCTTTTTGTAGGAGTGTGAGGTCACCGACCGCTGCATTATACGATGGGAATTGACCATGAAATGACCATTACATTTTCTTCTCGTTGTAGGAGTGTGAGATCACCGACCGCTGCATTATATGATGGGAATTGACCATGAAATGACCATTCCATTCTCTTCTCGTTGTAGGTGTGTGAGGTCACCGACCGCTGCATTATACGATGGGAATTGACCATGAAATGACCATTGCATTCTCTCCTCGTTGTAGGAGTGTGAGGTCACCGACCGCTGCATTATACGATGGGAATTGACCATGAAATGACCATTGCATTCTCTTCTCGTTGTAGGAGTGTGAGGTCACCGACCGCTGCATTATACAATGGGAATTGGCCATGAAATGACCATTACATTCTCTTCTCGGTGTAGGAGTGTGAGGTCACCGACCGCTGCATTATACGATGGGAATTGATTTGAAACATTCAAAGGGTATCATCAGCTTCCATTCAAAGGGCGTAGTATCCAATGATATAAGCTTTCATTCAAAGGGCGTAGTATCCACACATATAAGCTTCCATTCAAAGGGCGTAGTATCCAAATATATAAGCTTCCATTCAAAGGGCGTAGTCTCCAAAAATATGTTGGGGTGGATGGATGATTATTCATTTTATAGATCATTAACACTTTATTTTAGTATTCTATTATTTCTTCTTGCTTGGGCTCTATTATTTTTTTCTGCACTTTTCTTGTGGTGATTGATTTTAAATTGGTTATTATTATATGTAACGAGGTTGGTTGAGACGGGGTGACCCAGGGAGGGGAGGTTTTCGTGGGACCCGCGGGACTCGGGGACCCGGGGTTTCGGGAACCCGGGGGACTTGGGAGACCAGGTGGATTTGGGGGATCCACTTGGATCTTTCTGGGGCCCCTTGGGACACCCTTGAGACCCTTTACGACCTTTTTGAGAAACTGTGGGACCCTTTAGAAGCCCCTCTGAATCCTGGAACCTCTGCTTCCCCCTCCCAACGCTGTAAAACCCATACACAGAAAAATGTTTGTGAGATGCATGAGTAGAACAATTAACCATTTCAGTCCGCAGATTGCTGGCGCAGAGGGCTAGGGTCGCGTCGAGGCTGGTCGAGGTGCGTCGAGATCAGTCGAAACATGTTGAGGCGAGTCGAGTTGGTCGCGACGAGCCGAAACTGGCCGAAAAAATTCGAGACAAACCGAGATGATCTGAGGCGAGGGGTCTCTGTGGACTCGAGGAGCTCGGGAAGACCCGGGGGACATGGGTCACCCTCCGGGATTCATCGGGCTCTTTTGCAACCCAAGGGACCAATGCCCCCCCCACGCCCTATTCCCTTGAACAATCAGGGCGAAATCAATAATCTGAGCAGTTTTTCTGCCCATGACGAACCTGCTCTTGCGTTCTTTTTCCCTATCCACAATATTAAAACGCTGGAGTATTTGTGCGGGAGTTCGTGTTTGTGATTTTGTGAATGGGTATTTTTTCTTCAGTCTGTGCTCGCTCGCGCGTGCACAGACCATATGCAGTTTCTGGGATTGACCTGGACTGCGTAGTTATAAAACCTTGTGACGCGTTGCGGTTGGAGTCTATCTAATCCGTGAAGCCATAGACCTTGTAACAAATTTCGACGATACTGGCTGTGCGCACTGTCGCGCGCGCATGATATTCTTGGAGTTCCGAGTGGTTGGAGGCGGGGAATCGTTCTGTCTGAGTCTTTATCTTGCCTGAATAAAGAAGTTGTGCTAACAATATAATAGGCCGCGTAGCTGTAAATATTGCTGCCGGAGCTGACTTTGTCCGTGTAGCCGTGAACCTTGTACCAATTTCGACGATACTATCTGAGTGCACTGACGTATGGACATATAACTCACGAGGTTCTAAGGGCTTGGAGGCGAGGATTCGTTTCGTTGCATCTGAGTCGTTATCTTACCTAAATAAATAAATTGTATTTATACAACTAAACCGCGTAGCTGTAAATATTGTGTTGCGTTGCTGTCGAAGCTGATGTTGCCCGTGTAGCCACTGACCTTGTACTAAACTCGAAGATGCTACCTGTTCGCACTAGGGTGCGTACATATCACTCTTTATGTTCTAAAGGATTGAAAGCGAAGATCCGTTTCGAGAAAGCGTTTTTTCTTTTGCGCACTAGCGTGCGTCTGACATTGCTAAAATTTTCACGTTTTTTCTAACTTTACAAGCGTTGTTTCGTTTTTTCCTTGCACACTTAGGCGTGCGAGCCTACTGGAATCGATGATCATCGAGCCCTACGGGGGAGCCTATTATGACTCACGTTGAGGCTCTGGTGGAAATGAAGCTCAAATCAAATCAAATCAAAATATATGAGCTTTCATTCAAAGGGCGTAGTATCCAAACATATAAGCTTCCTTTCAAAGGGTGTAGTATTCAAATATATAAGCTTCCATTCAAAGGGCGTAGTTTCTAAATGCATAAGCTTCCACTTGGAGCACTAATCCAAAGTATCAAATTGATGTCAGTGGTCTGTAGAATGCAAGAATAGTCAATACAAATCTAATAGAATCCATCTATTTTTTGGCGAATGTTGGAAAAATACTATAAGTAAAATTATCACATTTCAGAACCATTTTCCCTAATGATGTAAAATTTTATTAATGTTTCCATAGTTATGAATTGGTATGAATATTCAATTTTATCATTTACACAATGGTGTGTTCTTGACCGCCATGCACCTCAATGAAAAGTTTCTCAATTTCTTGGTTTCATGCTCCAAATGTGGATGGTGACTCGAGTAATAAAGGATCAATATTGACGTTGTTTGAATTAGATCAGGGGTGGTGTTCTGAGATGGTTCGGGCACATGGTGAGGATGGATGGTTCGGGATGGGAAAAGAGTGACGAAGGCGGAGATGAGTGGACGTAGGCCTACAGGTAGGCCAAAGTTTGGATGGACGGATGGTGTGAAGCAGGCATTACGAAGGAGAGACATAAGTGTGGAGGTAGCGAGAAGGCGTGCATTGAATAGGCGTGAATGGAGAACGGTTGTGAACGAATGAGTTTTGACGCTGCGTTGATGTGCTTTCCCGCTCATGGCATCTCGTTGAGAAACGGGATGGTCGCGGGTGGAGGAGCCCGGTTACTAAGATGCAGTAGGGGTAAACCATTTATAATGTCGGGCCCTGCTGCTGACATTGACCTCGGCCCACTATCCCGACCCAGAGTGTGTATTATGGGGTCTCCCGACCAGACCCTTCAGCGCAAAAGAGCTACGTATGTTTGAGCGTGAGTGTTCGAGAGGAGTGTGAGGTGTGCCTTGCTGTCGGTCACCCCCTATCTGTGGGATTCGGCCTACTGTCTGCATCTGTCTTTATCTGTATACTCCAAATCAACTTCTTCTATCAATCCATCGACAACTCTTCCCATGCCATCAAAGAAAGCAGTTTCAGTTTTTTAGATAGTTGAATACTGCTTCTTCTTTATGGAAAAGACAACACAAAACTCCATTGAGATCTCTAAAGTCTTAAATGGCCTTTGCCGTACGAGAAAGGCAAATTCTTTGTCCATTTCATCCGCCTGCTAACATCGATGCGCCGAGTGGCGTAAGAGCGTTCCTCAAAAAATACAGAAATGAGAATTTCCCATTTGCTGTTAATTCTACCCATACCGTAGCCTTTTCTCCTCTGTTCGGACGTCTGTGTCTAGCAATTCAGATTTCGAGAATACTTCAATAGCCCACTATCAATAGCCCACTATCAATAGCCCACTATCAATAGCCCAGTATCATTTCAGTTCAGTTCAGCTGTTCCCTTTTATTACTCGCCGGAATATAAACACGCAATTACTCACCAACCCACGTTATATACAATTGATCAGAATCCAACATGGAGGCTTGCTGGGAACGGAAAATACTAAGTCGACTAGCCTTCCTTAAGATGCAATGTAAATTTCCATTGATTCCCACATATAAAAAGTTTTCCTGCCAATGTTGTACAATTAAATTTTCGTCATTTTTCGTCACATTTCTTTCGGGTTATACTTTTTTCAATGAAATAATATAAATCATTTAAGTGTATACCTGGGGATCATCATCTAATATTGGAGTGAGCTGTCTCGAAGCCAATCTGTGGCGTTGCGTGCAAGATGCTTGCCAATAAAATTGGCCACAGCGGGTAGCTCACGATGACTCGCATTGGAGAAGCCCCTAATCATAATCTTAATCTTGCCAATAAAAATGTAGTATTAGCAAAGACCTACTAATGCTCTAATTAATGGTCGATTCAGTCTTCCACAGGGCCAGGACCCAAAGCTTTGATCATCTCAGAATGGTGTAACCTGTTAGCAATTTGTCCGCTGTTCTGAGTCGGGGCCAATTAAACGCAAGCCTTTTGAAAAGGTTTTTCTTAGTATCAACAATTTTGAATCGACGTTCTGAGACCAAATGGCACAGTTTCACGAAATTAGTATAATATAAATACGAAAGATAGTTTGTTATCAAGCCGTACGCAACGTAGACTTTTAATAGAGCGTTCTATCCCTGCCGATGTCTTGAATTTCGAAACCATAGACCAAAGTGATTTGTTATCAGCCTGGACAATTGCACCATCATTTTTCTTATGAGGCCTTTGGCTGTCCATCAGCACGTTGTTGTATAATAATCATCAGGATGAGGCCTTTGGCTGTCCGTCAGCACGTTGTATTATAATCATCAGCATGAGGAATTTGGCTGTCCATCAGCACATTGTTGTAGTATTATCATCAGGATGAGGCCTTCTGCTCTCCATCAGCACATTTTTGTAGTTTTATCATCAGGATGAGGCCTTCGGCTGTCCATCAGCACATTGTTGTAGTATTATCATCAGGATGAGGCCTTCGGCTGTCCATCAACACGTTGTTGTATTATGATCATCAGGATGAGGTCTTTGGCTGTCCATCAACTTGTTGTATTAAAATCATCAGGATGAGGCCTTTGGCTATCCATCAACACGTTGTTGTATTATAATCATCAGGATGAGGTCTTTGGCTGTCCATCAGCACATTGTTGTAGTATTATCATCGAGATGAGGCCTTTGGCTGTCCATCAACACGTTGTTGTATTATATTCATCAGGATGAGGCCTTTAGCTGTCCATCAACACGTTGTTGTATCTAATGATTTGAGGGAATTCATGATTTTTGATCAGTTACCCTCCAGCATTTCAACTGAATTACGGACGTTCCTGAAAGAAAAGAGAAACCTCTCTTTACAGGAGGCTGTAGACCATGCCGACAATTGGACTAGTGCTAGAAGTGGTAGTCTTAGCAAACCGGTTCGTCAAACCAACTCCATTCGGTCAGAAGAAGGTGACAGTAGAGGCCGGGCATCGAGGGTTAACGTACCGATCTCCCCACCCGAAAACTTTCCATCAGAGACCTTCTCCTCTAAAAATGCCCGCGCAGTTAAATGTCACAATTGCGGTGTATTGGGGCATTACAAATCCAATTGTCTAAGTATGGTTAGACCCTCAGTTGGAGATAACCATAATATCGGTGTGTGTATCGATCAGAAAATAAGTTCGAAGTACATGTCTCATGGTACTATTAACGGTGCAAATGTATCGACAATTATTCGTGACACAGGTTGCTCATGTGTTATGGTAGCATCGGACATCCTGCCACACTTAGACCTCGCAAATGCCCCCCCGAGTATCTGTACCTGACTTCTTAGGTAGAGGGAATAGTTTCCCTACTTCGAAATGTTATTTGAAGTGCAGTTTATTTGAAGGTTGGGGTAATGTAGTAATTGCCCCTATCAAGTGCTGTAGCGTGATGGTGGGCAATGTTCCCGGAGTTATCGTTCCCGTGGATCTATCAAACACTGCTGTTCCTGATGCCATTCTTGGTCTGCCAGCTCGTGAGAACGATATTGACTTGTCTAAACTAAATCTTGAGTCGGCGTTGGTAGTGACTAGGTCGCATGCAAACCGTTCGACGCCCCACCCCTTAGAACAACCAGTATTTCCTACCCTAAAGATGACGCCGTCCCAGTTCACAGAGAAGCAGAAAGCATGTCCCACTCTAGCTAAACTTTGGCTCAAAGCTCGCAACTCTGAGGCCCTGCATTCAAAGGATGGATCCGAGTTTAGGTTCACTGTAAACGACTCCCTGCTTTACCGACGATGCGTTCGTTACCTCTCCAAATAAGGCCGTAATCGGAAGGACGACGCTCGTGTTGCCCGAAATATGTAGACCATTAGTTCTGAGCACCGCTCATGAAAATCTAGTTGCCAGTAACTTTTCCCATGAGCAAACTTTTGCCAAAATTTCCACAAACTTCTTATGGCCTGGAGCTAGCGTGGATGTGCGAAATTATTGCCGCTCATGCGATAGTTGCCAGCGGATGTCTCAGTGTCGCACGAAGCCGGTGCCGTCTGTCAAGATGCCAATCATCGGCGTGCCATTTTCCAGAGTTTCGATGGACATTGTTGGTCCATCGACTCCAGTTCTGACGCTAAGCGATTGGGCCACGAGTTTTCCAGAAGCCGTACCGTTGAAGACCATTGATAGTATTAGTGTGGCGGAGGCACTGTTAGCCATCTTTTCCCGAGTGGGCATCCCGGCTGAGATAATGTCAGATCAAGGTTCAAACTTCACCAGTCAACTGATGGGCCAGCTACATAGACTGCTGGTAGTGAAGCCCATATTTAGCTCTATTTAGCTCTCTATGGTCGTCATGAGAGTGTACATTCAACAATAAAGTCTTGCCCTAAAAAATTATTCGAGAGAAAACCACGGGACTGACACAGATATTTAGTAGCACACTGGTTTGCCCTGCGCGAGCTCCCCAGTGACAGCACCGGGTTTTCAGCATGTCAGTTGTTGTATGGTAGACAGGTACGGGGACCTCTTAATGTCCTTCATGACCTTTGGGTAGACCGAGCAGCCTCAGACTCTGACCACGGCACGTTCCAGTTTATTATAGACCTTTGTAAGAACCTTAGCGAGTGCGCAAAGATCACTAGAGTAAATGTTGAGGCATCTCAAACCAAATTTTGTACCTATTATGACCTTAAAGCTAAAAATAGCAGTGTAGATCCAGGCGATGAAGTTTTAATTCATCTCCCAGACTCGAGTAACAAGCTGCTGATGAGCTGGAAGGGCCCAAATAAGATCCTCAAGAAGGTAAACCGAGTAAATTATCTGGTAGAGTGCGGACCAAACACTAAACTATTCCACATTAACTTGCTTAAAAAATATGTTTGACAGGCCAATGTTTATAATGCCAACGTGACTGATGATAGCTTGAAGCCGTCTATGCAGTGTGGTCTCTTGTCTTGCGCCAGAGCCGTAGTTATCGATGAAACGGTATTGGATGTGGAGAAGTCTCCCCACGACTGGGGCGCTATCGATCTAGTCCGTGAACTTGGGATAGACTCTATTCTCGCTATCAGCTCAGGACAGTCAACCCCTGTAATTTCTGATGATCTACCAAGAGATAAGGTTGCCGAGGTTGGTAAACTCCTCCATAAATTTCCAGAGGTCTTGTCAGAGGCACCCGGTTATACTAGCACTGTCATTCACAAAATCAAACTGAAAACCACGGCCCCAGTTAGAAGTAGAGTGTATCCGGTGTCAGTTCACTTACAGGATATTTTCAATAAAGAGAATCAACTGTTGGAGCAGGGTATTTATACAGCGGTCGGAGTCCGAATTTTGTTCCCCAATAGTACTGGTTAAGAAGTCCGATTCAACATACAGACTAACATTGAACTGTGGCGCTGCCCGTGCCGGTAGCGTCCATCATACAGATTGCAAGTATCCTTGGAGGGTACATTGTGCCGGATGCAGACATTAGGTAACCAACAAGCCGCTCGGCTCAGTAGAGACCGCTGAGATGGCGGGGCCATTGTTTCAACAAGCAGCGACATACCATCGGGAAAGGACTGGCGCCTTACCAACCAGACTTGCGATGTCAGCGCTGTTCTGGCGAAAACAAGACAGACTGGCTATGCAGCGCCGAGATATCGACGGGGACTCGTATCCTGAAGGTAATGCTCCTGATTAGTTTAGGCGTGACATGGTGGGCACGGTCGTGAGGGCGGCGTTAAACCGTTTCGTTGCGTCTGCACAGGTTCAATCCCTTAGCAACATGCCACCAGCGTCCTGACCGGCAGAGGTTTCTTTTTTCTTAGAGGAACTGCAACGTTGGGGCCCCAAGCTAGCCCCAGGCAAGTGGTGCGCGATGACGTCATAATAACGGACCATAAGAGGCCCCTATGACCAGTGGCTCGAGCTTATACAGTAACCGTCCCCGATGTGAGTGCACGTGGCCATATCTTCCTGTGGCTTTTCTCCGCCGTCTTCCTGAGCCCTCCGCCGCCTTTTGAGCCCTCACCAAGTCGTAAAACATTAATTCAAATAGACTTTAGTTCAAAGCAGATTCAGAAATATATTAGACGAGTTTCACGTAAAATGATATTCAATAAAGACAGACCTGAGTGAAGAAATCAGGTGAAAGTATTCTACGTAATTAGGTATTTTTTGTATAAAACAAAATCCAACACCCAAGTTTTGGACAAAAACAGTCCTGTGGTCGGTTCAACGTTAAACGAGCGTCAATCGGGTCATCAACGAGCAATCGGGACATCAACGAGCGCCATCGAGTTCTTCCCCTGACCGGTCTCTCCACGCGCCTTGCCAGGCGCAGGGGAGTCTGTACTTCATCGTCTTCGAGGACCCAGCGCAAGGAAGTCTGTCCATCATCATCTTCAAGGACCCAGAGCAAGGCTCCACGCGCCTTGCCAGGCGCAGGGGAGTCTGTACTTCATCGTCTTCGAAGACCCAGCACAAGGGGGTCTGTTCATCATCATCTTCAAGGACCCAGAGCAAGGGTCCCTTCATAAGCCCCGGTGAGCGTTTGCGTTCTACATCTACAAGGGCTGGCCCAAAGTTGAAATACTCCAGCGACGACGTAGTAATTACTAGGAAGAGGCCGTTGATAGACGGCCGTAGCGATATGTAAAACAGAATTACTTACAAATACGCATAGGTGTGCCCAGCTATGTTTAGCCCATTTCCTACTTAGTAAGTTAAGTAGGTCCAAATCATTTTTGAGCATCCGATACAGTTTTGGCATACGTGCCCCGTTTAACTTTTATTTGTTACCTTGATAATGAGGGGACGTGTGCCATATATATATATATTATTCCTAGGGTGCAGGTGTTATTTGGTTTCTGATTTCTTTATAACCATAGG
>SDVV010015211.1:0-14588 GCA_016164225.1 Gammarus roeselii
TGTTGCAAGTACTTGACATTGTAGCGTTTTCAAATTTATCCGTTTGTTTCTGATTTAGCAGATAACTTTCGAACTAGGTAGGGTCTATTCCCAGGTTAGGGATTTAGTCAAATAGAATTTAATTGCTTCAAATGTCGAATGCTTTTGACGAGTCGATCAAATGTCAGTAGAGATATCTGCCTATCATCAAAGTTTTTGCACAGATCGTCAGTGATGCTCATAAGTGCGTCTTCGGATGACAATTTTCGCCAAGAAGCATTATTACTGTGTTTGATCAGCATGTTGGATTCTAGTTGATCAATTAACTGGAACGATATTACATTTTGTATAATCTTTGATTGGATAAGACAGAGGACTTATCGGTCGAAAGTTGAATGGCTTATTGTCCTCAAATTTGGGATTTGCTTGTATTATCGCAAGCTTCCAGACTTCTGGAGAAGTTTAATTTGCCATAGAGGGGTTAATAACTCTACTGATGTAGGGCAAGGTAACTACTAAGCAGGCCTTCAGATATTGCATGGCTAAATCATCTGTTCCTGTAGATTGTTTGTTCTTCAAGGAAAATACAGCTCGCTGACTCCGTGTTGCGATACTGGCTTTGGTTTCTATTTGGCACTATCCCTCCGAAAAGCTTTTGTACTCAATGTTCATGTTTTGTCGCTCTGTAATTAGTTTCCTGTGTTATCTATCCAGAAAACTGTTTCCCAACTCCTCGAAATTATTTGTTAACCTTTTCTGTTGTTGACTGACTTTTTTTTTTTGTGTAGAGTACATTTATTTGCAGTACATTCCACATTTCTTTATGATTGTTTCTTCATGATTTTATATATGTATAATATTTTAATTTCTCGTTTGAAGAATTCCAACCTAGTGATGCTCCGCTTTCCCATGCGTTTGAGATTATTTGTCGTGCTATTTCTTTGCGCAGGTTTTCTGTGATCTCTTTAAGCAGCTTGCTCTTCATTATCTCTGTTCCTATTGGCGCCACAGAGTTCAGAGATGTGAGGAGATAGTCGGCGACCATTTGGGCTTGCTGCGCGACACTATCTTTGCAATTATCTGTTCTATCGTCCCAATGATGGCCGTTAGATGTGCTCTGGAGTTATTCGCGGAGTAGTTTCTTTTCATTCGACAAGTTATTTTGCAGGGTAATTTCTTGCTTATGGTTATGACGCAGTTTATTTCTTAGAAGTCAGAGAAGGAATCCGGCTCCACGTCAGTAAAGACAGATTTAATACATTTTGTGAGTCGGGCGTAGTTCTTAGTGCACTTTTTATGAGCTGATGCAGGCCGAGTCTGTCTAAAACTTTCTTCATATTGCTAGATTTCAATTTAAATTGATCATCATTGAAATCTCTCATAAGGTATAGCGACTTTCCCAAGTTGCTAGCTTCTTAAAAAGATTGATGCAAATGTCATGAACTATACTACCATAATTTTGCATTACTTCAGAAGAGGTGTATTCTTTTCGAATATAATCAGTTTCTCCTGCTTTCCTTTCGCTACCTGTTCCGTCAAGATTTAAGGCTTGAATCCAGATGAAGGTATTGCTAATGTCAGATTCCGGCCTTGTTTCAGTCCAGCATGAAATGTCCCTCCAGTCATCTTCACCATCATTTTTTATACGATCCAGCTTTGATTTTTATTTTCTGACGATTCATTGTTTCGTCATGACGTTACTTGATTTCTGATGGCTTCAGTAATTCATGGTTGATGTGAGATTGTTGTCGCTTCCAGCTTGCAAAGTTTCTGAGTAATATTTTTTTACTCAGAACAGTTGTCACTTTTGGTATGGTTGCAGAGGCATCTCTTCATCGAATATGGATGTATCATTGTCATATTGTAAGGGCGAATACCTATTGGAACAGCGCACATTTGTTTACACATGCGCGTTTGACTCGCTGCAATATCTGCTGCAAGCGCACAAATGCTTTTAACGCGAGGATGCACGAGAGCTCCCTAAAGTAGAATTTCTACGGTAAAAAATTCTCCGGATAGAAAATATAAACTTTATATAGTCACGTTTCCTTAACAGTTCTGATTACACAGCCGGACTATCAGAAAAGTCGTTGAAGCCGAGATCATCGGAACGTTTCCTTACTATTTATTTCTCCCCGAATGTTCTCTAACTTCAGGTTGTCGACGCTGGTCATGGATGGCGTCACTGCTCGGCCCCTTCGTCAGAGGAGGCCGTAGCTCAACCTGACAGGGCCCCTCTCGGGGACTCTAGGCTCCCTCTCGCCCTCTCGCCCCTTCACTACAACCTCACGTTGTATCCACATCTAAAGCCGCCCTGGCTGCTCGAGGGCAAATTGGGCCTACACATGAAGGTGTTGGAGGCAACCGACTCGATCACAGTTAACATGGCGGACATCGTCACTCTTAACGATACTCTCAAGGTCATTGTCAACAACTGTGAATCTGAATCAATCAAACTTTCATTAACTAGGAATCTGATTTATTCAAACTTTCAATGATTGTGAATATGAATTATTCTAACGTTCAAAGATTGTGAATCTGAATGATCAAAACTTTTCCATGATTCCTTAAAATCCTAAATTGTCTGGATCAAACCTATCATTGGTGTGGAAATAATGTATACAAGAAGTTCATTTTTTCATATCTTCAAATAAACCGTGATAAAAATCCTAATCATCCACAGGTTGTGGAGATCTTGTTAAACGAAACCGTGCGGAATGTGACTGTTCTTCGCCAGGAGTTCGACCAGCAACGTCAGATGTACACAGTCGTGTTGGCAGACGCCCTCACGCTAGGCTCTTTTTGCAACATGTCTCTCAAATACCAGGGGATCATCAATGATAAGCTCGCTGGTTTCTACAGGTCCCAGTACACCACCCCGGAAGGGGGGACCAGGTCAGTAACTCCTTGGGGACTTCAAAAATGCAAGTTCGACCAGCTCGATGATCCAGTGGGTAGGGTGTTTCCGTCTCCTCACAAAACTCGCATTGGAAGTTGGCAGTTTAGGTTCGATGCTACCCGAGAGAAACCTCCTTGCCAGTATCCGGATGGTATTAGGTAAAAAAAAAACTAACAATAACTTGCATTTGTCTGCCGGCGCAAGCTGGCAAATAAAGTAAGAATTACACACATTCTTGACTCTAATCGAAAATTCTTCATCGATAAATATATTGCTCTCTAATACTAGGCAAAAACCATTCAATGGATGATGATTCATAGTTCATGATGAAACTGAAATGTTATGTTTGAGTGTTGCATCTGCCGGATGCAGTAGTTGTTCTCATTTAGTTCTGTCTTGCATTTATCATGTTTTTGAATTTTCTAGTCTGTGGAGCATCGTGTTTGGTTTCGGTTAACTACTTGTAATTTTTAGGATTTTGTTCCGGTGATTGCCTCGTCCAGTTCCACCAAGCGTCAATCTGAAAATGATTAATTTCCTTAGATGGCTGTCAACATCGCAGTTTTCTCCGACGGACGCCCGGCGAGCGTTCCCCTGCTTCGACGAGCCGGCCTTCAAGAGCACATTTGACGTGATCATCGTGCATCACCCAACAATGAATGTTCTCAGCAACATGCCTGTTGATATAACTGTTGTGTGGGTATACTTCTTGTAGACTTGCTTGTTTGGCAAGAAACAATTAACGCCTTCGGTTGGTATTCATGACAGGTCATTGGCTGTCTTTTTGTAAACCGCCTTGCTTGGTGAGGATCTTGACATTGCATGTCTCTACAGTGACTGGTACGGTTGCGAAAGATAAAAATATTTTCGATATGGTCTTGAGCGGATTCAATCACAGTTCCGTACACTTTAGTCTTCGATCATGTGTTGCCGAAATTAATTTGTGGACAAGCTCAAAATTCATCTACCACTCAATCAGTTCTTTAAGTATCGAAACGCCATAAACATAATGGTATTCTACTAGAAGTTGAGATTTACCTCTAGAAGTTGAGATTTACCTCTAGAAGTTGAGATTTACCTCTAGAAAGTAAGATTTACTTCATTTATATCATTTCGTCTGAACCAAATAGTGTGCTCGAGAAACGGAAGTCGAAACTTGGCCGGATTCAACTATAATGCTGATTGTTACTAAATATGATGTAAGAATGCTCGATCAGTTAGAGCATTTTAGACTTTCCGTTGGTATTTGAGGAATTAAAACCCCTTTTTTTTCAAACTAACAAGATTAGAAAACCTTCATGTAATTTTTTATTTAAAACTGTCTACCGGTTATCCGACCAGCAAACTGGGTTTAATTGCCGAATCAAATGTGCTAAGCTTTCAAGTTTGAAAATTATCGTTATTTTCCGGTACTGTTCCAGAAGGGACCACCACTCCATCTCCGACGAGCTGATGGACACAAACTTCGTCACCACGCCACTGATGTCGACTTACCTCGTCTCCTTCCACGTCAGCGACTTCATCCCGATGACTACGAAATTCATAAATGGAATCAACTTCAGAGGTAAGATTGTGCCCATCTCTGAGTTGAATAATCATGTTTCGCTGAACATTATATGTCGATTAACTACTAATATTGTTAGAGAAACATCTATCCAGAGATATGCATTTTGAAAAAAATTGTGAAAGCCAAAAAGGTAATATTAAAATTCTGAAAATACTGTGCATCTATGCAAACAATGCACACACTGAAATACTTTCAGATTTTTTCTCTTCAGTTGTACGCGATTGATAAAAACCAGCTTGAGTAATGCTAGGCCCGATACGAACGAAGCTTCTCCACAGGCTTGCGGTGAACGTGAACGTGATTTGAAGACTTGCCAAACCTGAATGCTTTCTGTCTCTTTGGTGTACTAGAATGTTGAGGAACTAAATGGATTGATGTCTTATTCAGAAATCGAATTTTATAAATTTGTCGAACACTCCATCGTTAAAATCTGGTGTGTGCAACTGTTAGGCCGTTCATTCTTGATTTGGTATCTAAATAATACGTGCTTTACTTCCGCGATTAATTTGCTCTCCAATCTTTCTAAACATTTCTCTATATTCGTTCAATCAACCTTTTCCAGTCTAAGTGACCGTAGATTACCAATCTTCATGGTCCGCACTTTATTTTTGAATCTTTGTCAAGATCTGACCTGACAGCAACCTAATAGATCACCGACAACCGACGTCTATGCAGCCTTGGAACGAGTTGCCAATGGAATAGTTTCGAAATTCTGTAACCCTAGACATTCATTTGCATGAGCTGTATCTAAAAGAATGCACTAATTGAAACATTTTATGGAGGAATACTATTTTTCATTGATCTTGCTCTTGGTTGGGTAAAGCTTTCATTTGAATTAAATCGGAAAAATGTCAATGCAAATTCGTATCAATTACATGTGCCTAATTACGTTCTATCCAATATAATAAGCGAAAAGTTTTTTTTTTAATCCAAATTGCCTTGCTACTTGTGGCAAATAGCAGTGTGTAGTCAGACCTTCGGTGCCCTATTGCTTGTAAACTTTTTCTGTTCTCACCAATTTTATATAATATTCAACTGGATTTCTTGCTTATGTCAAGAGGGAATCGGTGAAATGAAGTTCGCGACATAGTGACAAGGCAGTGCTTCCCTGACTTGATGATGACAGCTTGACAGGCCCAGCTTCGAGAGTTTGATGTAACAGCATCCATTTTGCAAGCTGTTTGCTACATGACGGGTTGTTCTATTCATGGACAACGACCCGAAACGCCCTCTATGGTCTGTAAATGGCCTAAAGTGATCATAATCAAAGCCTTTCCTGCCATTCTTTAATATAATTCTTTTCAATCAGTCTGGTCGGCTGCAATGCACACAATTGTTCTATTCAGAGATAACTCGTAAGCCGCTCCGTTTTTCGTTGATGACGTAACGCGATTTTAACGATAACAAATGTTTATTTTGTGAATAACTAACGTTTCCAACCTGCTTGCTGCATGGTCGAGAGTGGCTCTATTCTTAGGTAATACATTTACGAGTTCTATGATCTGTTTCTGGATGAGGAAAAGTTTATAAAAAATAGTGCTTGCTTCTGCAGTTGTCGACGAGCGTTCTGCTGCAAGGCAGAAAGTTGCTCTATTCGTGGGCATCAAATTAAAAAGTGTACTAGTTTGGAAATGATGGAAGTCACTGCAGAAACTTGCTGTTAGATCGATCTCTGACGTCTGCAATTGACCTCTGATCATTTTACCGAAAAGTAATTCCCACAACCGTGGGTTAGTCGTTTCAATTGATTCAAGCCCAAAGTTTCATGGTAGAGGGTTGTGCTTATACCTGTTAGACGATAATTTTAATAGCCCCGGTGATGGCCGTTAGTGAACTGTGCAACTTATGCCTGCCGTTGTGAACTACTAAATATGGACCTGGCGGAAATGAGGCTCAAATCTAAATACTAAATATGCATGTGTTGGGCTGAATAACTTAATGTTGCACTTTTCGTAGATTACGCTACAAACAAGCACGTATGTAGAAGAGCCACTGATGGTTACCCCGGTTAGTGAGAGATCTATGGGGTACTATGCTAATTTATTAGATGAACGCTTCACATTGGAACCAGAAGGGGGTACCTACTCTTCGACATTTAAAATTTGATACATTATTATGCGTATTTCAATGATCGTTCTCCGATCTTGTTTGCACATGAGCAGTCGAGCCATTTGTAGTAGACAATGATGCTACTACGTTGAGTTTTGTTTGGTTCCCAAGAGACCATTAATAGTTTCACTGGGTGTCAAATGGGGAACTTGAAAACTGGGAAGTCTCAGATATTGGTTGAGTTCCAAACTCAATCTAGTAATTAGCTAACGCTATACTATACCTACTTTACAAATGACAATTTGTCTCAATGATTTTGTCCGTGATACACTTCTTCCAAATCGTTATTGATTCATAATATTCTGAATTATACGATACCGATTTATACTTTATTAAACTCAAAAGCTGTTGTTGACAATTTGGCAGCTCGAACCTCTCTTGATCATCACGCATCCGGCGCATGCCGTTCTACTTTTACCGAATCCTTGAACGTACAAGCAAATGAACTTTCGCTTCCTCTTTAGCGAGATAGAGTTAACTCTTTCAAGACGAGGAGCCTAATCAACTACCCATCCCTCATTCACGTCACCAGGAGTTCTGTTGAAAGCCTCTAAGCGATTCGAAGAAATGAATGCTCGTATTCTCCCTACGTGTGGACAATTTGATACACTCGAGAATGCAAACCCATCTGAATTCATGATTTTCGCGCCAAACGGGGGAGCTCAGAGGCTCGTGTCAGAGCTGCGGTTGAGGTGGCCCCATAATCTGTCTATGCTTATGTTGTCATCTTATTGGGTACCTTATCTTGGTTTGAATTTGATGTGAATTATTTAGCGCATCTTTACTCACTGACTGGAGTCTGGTCTGATTTGCTTTATTTGGGGCTACACACTCGGCTTTGTCAACTTGAGCTGACCTTAATGCGACAATGTTTTAAGTTGAAACAAATAGTTTGGTTTGAGTGGTGAAGATGGACAGTCTGGTTTGGAGATTAGACTTTTGATTGATTCGGGAAAAAAACATCATCGGTAGCTACACTTTTTTATAGATGTTTGCTCCTTTTGTGCGTTTTTTGTGACTTGACGCCATTTGGTGAGCATCTTCCCACTGCTCGAAATGTAAGTCAA
Organism: Gammarus roeselii; assembly: GCA_016164225.1. Classification (NCBI taxonomy): domain Eukaryota; kingdom Metazoa; phylum Arthropoda; class Malacostraca; order Amphipoda; family Gammaridae; genus Gammarus; species Gammarus roeselii. The sequence goes on from SDVV010015211.1 coordinate 7,622, forward strand.
TCTCGCTGAACACCCCAGGACGACTGAATTCAAACTACACTTCAGGTGCGAATCGTTTAACGTAATAATTATATTAGTAAGCATTCAAAGAACATGATACATTTATTCTAGTTTATATCTTACCTATGTGCTACTACTAATTTTGATGCCTTGAGACACATGGGAAACAAATGGTGTCTATATATTAAATTTTCACCCTTCTCCCGCTTTTTTTTAAGTTTTTTGTCGTTCAGAGGTTTTGAGCCAAGCAGAGTATGCTCACAACTTCGCTCCAATCGTCCTGGAATTCCTTCAAGGGTACCTGCAGAAACCGTTCCCGCTCCCCAAACTGGATATGGTGGCAGTTCCTGATTTCAAGTTTAATGCCATGGAGAACTGGGGAATGATAACTTTCAGGCGAGTATCGCTGCTGTCGCATCTAATAAGCCGATAACTTGAGTCTTCCGAAGTTTGTCTGTGTTAGTCATTCACAGCTTATAGTTAAATTTGTTCAGTAATGACGAAGCAAAATTTGACATTTATCACTCTAATGAAGATACAAACGACAATTTCACAGAAACTAATTGTCTGCGAATCGTAAACCATGACCGGATCATCACGCATCCGGTGGTGCAATAGCTAAACCAAATGTCAACGATTGAAAATTCAGAAAGAAATTATTATTAATCCCTACAGATTAGAACTAGGTGATTTTTTTTTCTTTCAATAACTGGTGTAGAACCTTCGTGCTGAAATGATACCGTGACAAAGATCCATAGTGTTGATCGGGGGAGGAGTACCGTTCGCTTGTTTGTTATACCAACCATAGTATTATTTTACTTCGTTGTTCAACCTACATGATGTATTGTCGTATGTGTATACATGAGTGAGCACACACCAAACTCGTGTTTTGAATTAATACAACATATTTAATGCGGGTAATGAATAAAACACTCACCTCGGCCATGGTGTGGTGGGTATATTGATGATCAAGCAGTTTAGTACACGTGTTCCTTGTATATATATTTATGTAGCTCGACTTTCACCGATTTCGCATCCTTACCATAGACACGGCAGGCTCTGAGAACCCTAAACATATAAAGTGACATCGTCTGTTTGGGCCTCGTGTAATTGTTATTACATTGTAATGTTTATCGAAGTGGAATATCGGACATGCAGTCTTCTCATTGAACTAATTTTACATTGTCGAACTTCAATAACATACTGGAATAATTGGCTTGCATACGTTCAACTTATTTCTTGCGTGTACTAAAACAACACGCGTTTCATGAACGCACGAATCATCCGATGATCTATGGTTTATATTTGCCGATAGTTTTGTTGAATATTTTTTGTAAATACATCATATGAGGGGTAATTATTTTGATATGAACTAATAGCTGGAAGTCCTGTAATGAAGTCTTTTATTCAACTTCACATTCAATCATAGACAAGAAATTGCAGTAATACGTGCAGGCAGGGGAGTGGGTGGTTGGATTGACCCAACATGGTCCAATTGTGCACAGACCTGAAGTCCATCAATTATATAACTCTATTCTGATGTTTGTCACTGTATCACTCATCAAAATAGTTGCAAAATGAAATGAACCGATGTTCAATAAGAGCCAAGCAAGATTAGCTGTTATTTGGTGGGGGTAGTCTGAGCTGCCTTGCTAACGGTCCTACAGCGACGGATGAACCCAAAGTGTGTGGTCTTGCCAGAGCCTGCGCGTCTTGGTGTACTTTTTAGTTTTTGATTCAATATTGAAATTGTCGGTAAAATGTTTATAAACTAATAGTCTCACGTTTATACAGTTGACTAAACTCTGAACGTCAATTGAATAATTGCTGAGCAAATCATGCCGCTATATATTACAGAGAGACTTCAATGTTGCTCGAGGAGCCGGACTTCTCGCCAGCTCAGCAATTGCACGTGGCTCACGTGATCGCACACGAGATATCGCACCAGTGGCTCGGTAACCTTGTCACCCACAAATGGTGGTCAGAGTTGTGGCTCAAAGAAGGCTTGGCCACCTTCATGGGGTACATTGCCTTGGATGCGGTGAGTGGCCATCTCTATTATAATCTATAATAATGGTGGTCAGAGTTGTGGCTCAAAGAAGGCTTGGCCACCTTCATGGGGTACATTGCCTTGGATGCGGTGAGTGGCCATCTCTATTATAATCTATAATAATGGTGGTCAGAGTTGTGGCTCAAAGAAGGCTTGGCCACCTTCATGGGGTACATTGCCTTGGATGCGGTGAGTGGCCATCTCTATTCATATGTTCTTACTTGAACTTGATAAAATTGATAGAATTGCTGAACCAACCGCTGTTCATAAGTTCTCGTGAAATCTTCTCGAGAACGTCTTCTGAAGTTCTCCTTGGAGTGTCTGCTGTGAGATTCTGATACTATATTGTACTTGTGCTCTAATAATTCTATGCTTTACACTTGGTGAATAGCCACCTAATTTATTGTTGTGAGGGTAATTTGCTTTTGTACCACTTTTCGACGTCAGTAATTACTATCTCTAAACGTGGCAAAGCAGGGTAAATAATAGTATTGGTTATTATTAAAGTGAGATAGATGATAGGTGTGAAACAATGATCAACATGTGATGCTCGTGGTATCCTCTTGACAACGGGTCTCATTTGAAAGTCGTATCTGAGACCATAATTATATCTGAATTCAAAGCAAGATGGGATCGCATGAAAAACATGAGACTGGAACACAAATACATTGGCTATATACTTAATTGATATATACAAGAAAACTGATATCAAAGCGCGGGTAACAATGCTCTTGACCACGCACAATGTCGAGATATTTGTCAAGGGGAGGGCAGCTTTTAACAATAATGCGCGGACTGCACGGGCTCTCTTGAGTCTTCCATTCTGATGGTCCAGCCTCAGTGTGATGACTCAATTCCTTAAGCTTGTTCCGAACATCGAATTCCTGTGGGAATAGACCCCTAACCTAGTCGAATACCGAAAGACTAACAAATGGGCATGTTGGGGTGAATGGATGATTATTCATTTTATGGATCATTATCACTATTTTATTATTCCTAATTTCTTGGGCTCTATTATTTATCTGTTCCCTTTTTTCATGGTGATCAAATTTACATTCGTTATTTAATACGTATTTTTAGACGCCCGCATGGGGTCTAAGTGGACTAGGCGAGTTTTAGTTAGTTTAGCCCAACCTATGTTGATGGAATTTGCACTCTCCCGTACGTTGGAATTAGTGTTTTAACGCTGCCGTGCCAAATAATAACTGAGAATCCTCCAGATACCACAGATGGGTCCCTTATTTGTGCTTGGACCTTGAACCGCACGTTAGGTTTGCAAATTGAGAGGTCGTGTAACGTTAATAGTAGAGATGGTAAAGTGGTTCAAGAGGCCATAAAGAGTGAGCCCCCTGGCCCCTGACGTGATGCAGGGGGCCATATGGGATGACCAGCACCCTCTCCGGTGCGATGCCTCAACTCGCTTCAACCTCGAGGCAGGTTGAGGCGAGTGGAGACAAGTCAATTGGCGAGGCGACGAGTCTAGTCTAACCGAGGCTGGTTGACACTAGGTGACCCGGGAATGGGGGGTACTCGTGGGACCCGCGTGACCCGGGGGTTTCGGAAACCCAAGGAGTTGGGAGACCCGGAGGATTTGGGGGGACTCACTTGAACCCTTCCGGGGCCCTTTGGGACACCCTTGAGACCCTTTCGGCCCCCCTTGAGAAATTTCGGGACCCGCTTGAGGCCTTACTGAACCCTGGGACCCCTGCTTCCCTCTCCCAACGCTTTAAATCCCATACACAGAAAATATGCGTGAAATGCTTGAGTAGAAAAAGTGATTATTACCGTCCGCGGATTACTAGCACAGAGGGCGATGGTCGCGTCGAGGCTGGTCGAGGTGCGTCGAGATCAGTCGAAACATGTTGAGGAGAGTCGAATTTGTCGCGACGAGCCGAGACTGGCCGAAATGATTCGGCCGAGGGGTCTCGGGGGACCCGGGGAGCTCGGGAAGACCCGGGGGAGTTGGGTTACCCTCCCGAATTCATCGGACTCTTTTGGGACCCAAGGGACCTATGCCCCCTCCCACCCTATTCCCTTGAACAATAAGTGCGAAATCAATAATCTGAGCAGTTTTTCTGCGTATGACGAACCTGCTCATACTTTCTTCACGATCCACAATTTTGTCATGTAATATAATGCTGGTGTATTTGTGCGGGAGTTCCTGTTAGTGATTTTGTGGAAGGGTGTTTTTTCTTCAAACTGTGCTCGCTCGCGCGTGCACGGACCATAAGCAGTTTCTGGGGTTGACCTGGGCATCGTGACTATAAAACTTGTGAAGTCTTGCGGTTGTATTTGATCTAATCCGTGAAGCCATAGACCTTGTACCAATTTCGACGATATCTGTACGCACTAGCGCGTATATATTTTTCATTGTGTTCTGAGTGGTTGGAGGCGGGGATTCGTTTCTTCTGAGTCTTTGTCTTACTCGAATAAATCAATTGTATCTTGACTAAACTAGACCACGTGGCTGTAAACATTGTGTTGCGTTGCTGTCGAAGCTGACTTTGTCCGTGTAGCCGTAAACCTTGTACCAGTCTCGACGATGCTACCTGTGCACACTAGCGTGCGTACATATTACACTTGAAGTTCTTAATGATTGGAAGCGGAGATCCGTTGCGTCTAAGCGTTTTTCTTGGGTGCACCAGCGTGCGTCTGACTTTGCTTAAATTTTTACATTTTTTTAACTTTAACAGAGTTGCTTTTTCTCGCACACTGAGGCGTGCGAGCCTACTGGAATCCATGATCATTGAGCCCTACGGGAGAGCCTGTTTTGACTGGCGTTGAGACTTCGGTGGGATGAAGCCCAAATCAAATCACATGTACGGGCGAGATCGGGAGAGCGGAATGAGACTCAGTTCAATAGAGGTCTGTTGAGTGTAAGGGTTGAATTGTTTGCGAGTAGGTGTGCTCGTGTTGATTAATGTGATCAGTGTCTACTTGGTCAATGAGGACATCACCTTCCCGGTCAGTGTTTAGTGTGGTGAGCCAGGAGTTCTCGTGTGCGTTAGTCACCGTTAGCGAAAGTGATGATGGTGGTGTTGAGTTATTCTGATCGAGGTGTGTACTGCAATTGACATCAGCTGGGCGGAGGGAGGTATGCGTCAAATAATTTATTTTATATTTGTGCATTTGAATAAGTGCCGAATTGCACCTCGAGCGTGCTGTTCATCGGAAGTTGTGCAAGGGTGTGTAGAGTTGCGTTCGTGAAACGGATTTTTTTATGTACGAGTGTAATGAGTCCACCGTCGTTGTTCAGACGATCGTGGCAGTGTGTTGTGTATCCAAGAACCAATGGTGTCTTCTCCCAGCATCAAGTTGCTCGTAATAAAAACTTTCATTCAAAACTGACTGTGGCATACTTTGAGGTAAACGAATAGTAGGTCATTTTGAACACTCTGAATCATGCGGCTTGCTTCTTTATTCGACTCTGACTAAATTCAAACTGAAGCATTAATCATGCAAAATGTTGTAACGGAGATTATTATTACTTTCATAGAAACGAAAAGACACTTGCACAATCCTGTACGCTCATTGATATGATTAAAAGTCCGAGTTACTGTCTCAGATCGAGCCTGGGTGGTCAGTGACTGAGGAATTTGTCGGCACTTTCCAACTGGGTGTGATGCCGCTCGACAGCTTCCACACGTCGCACCCTGTCAACCAACCTGCCGACACTGCAGAGCAGATCAGCCAAGTCTTCGATCGAATATCATATCAAAAAGGTTTGGGTGCAATTTTATCTTTTAACTCCACGAAAGTATATTCACAAGGAGTCTTCAATAGAGAAACTTTAGTACAAATGATCGAAGAAGCTTTGATACGAGATGTCATTGTCTAAATACTAAAGTACAGCGCTCTAATTTGTAATCCCGCGTCGGGTAAATGACCCAACTTTGATTGAACCAGTATTTAACACTCTAATTGTAATTCATTGCACTCCGTAATGATTGGCTTCGACAGGAACTAAAAAATATTGTGAAAATGACTTTTTTACATTATGTCTCTGCATTCAAACTTGATAAAAATGAATACTGCTGAATTAAAGTTTTGTTGAGGAATCATTACCGAAATACGATGTTACCGAGAGGTTCGATTACCGTAATACGATGTTAAGAGAGATTCGATTACCGTGATACGATGTTACAGAGAGGTTCGATTATCGCAATACGATGTTACCGGAATTTGTGTCTTAACGCTCCCGTGCCACATAATAACTGAGAACCCCCTATATAGCACAGGCTGGTCCCTAGTTTGTGCTGGGACCTTAAACCGCACGTTTGCTTGGATTATCTATATTAATCTAAATTGAAGTAAACTCGGTAAAGCCGGTCAAGAGGACTCTAAAGTTAACTCCCTGGCCCCTGGCGCGAACCAGGTGGCCGATGGGGAGTCAGAAGAAACTCCATTCGGGAGGGACCAGCATCCCCTCCAGAACACCGGAGACCAAGACTACATCTGCCAAGAACATCAGCCTCGCCAAGATGACCAGCACCACCTCGGAGGACGACGACCGGAGAGACGGCCGCATCGACGAGCTGACCAAGAACGTTCAGGAAATACTAAACCTGCTGAGCCAAGCGACCAGCCTCTCTGAACAGAGAGCAGAAGTCTTCGCCGCAGAACCAAGCACAATTGACGATCGTCTAACGAGACTCGAGGGTCATGTCAAGACTAGTTTCCTCCATATCCACGAACTAATAAAAACAAACCAACTAAAGAACCCGCAACTTATACAAGTACCTCCACCTTTTCATCTGACGACAACTTCGACAGCTCTTCACCTCGCCAGAATCCCAACAGAACTCCAAGGAATGCAAGAAGGAGGCAATACACGCCATTCAATGAACACAACTTGTTCAATAATAGTCCTACCTTTCCAGAACACCTAAAAATCACGTTCGACGCCAACGACAGACC
>SDVV010015212.1:0-14588 GCA_016164225.1 Gammarus roeselii
TCACCTTTCAGAAACATGGCGAGAAGCCGGAGAAATAGCCAAGTATATTTAAATTACATAATAAATAGGCGGTCCATCCCGATGACACATTGCATTGCTATCGGACATTATGTTTTGATGACGTAATTGGTTGATTATCTGCCTTATACCTTGGAAGGTAAAGGTTGTCTGGTTATGTGTGGGTGTGAGTTCGAGGGTTCTGCCATACATGCATTTAACGGTTCTGTCATACTTGCATGTGTGATCTGGGCAGGGCATATTTGAAGCAACGCTGTGCGAGGAGATTCCTGTCTTTATACGTGACGTTAAATTTCACGCTTTGCGGAAATACGAAAGAAGTGATAATGAATCTCATTGAGTCTATCGCTATCGAGGATGAAACAGAGTCGTGTTAACAGGGTGATAGTGTTGATGCTCCCATCGAGCTGGAAAATATAGTGTTACGTTGCCAGTTCCGTGTTGATCGGCATCAATTGTTTGACTCAGCCAGCCCCTGCCAGCGGGCAAGCAGTAGAGTGATATATTTCTGCTTGAAAGAAGATACGGTTGCGCAGTTCCGAATGTCAGCTGGTAGCTTGTTGAAAGTCTTTGGACCTGAAATCGTGAAAGCTTTGGCCCCAATCTCTGTTCTTCTGAACTCGGTGTCAATGTTATTTTCATTCCGTGTTGATCGTTAATGGGCCGTTCTTCAGGGGGTCAATACAACACCGTTTGAACAGGAAAGCTTGTTCTGAATTTTAAAAACTCATATTATTTTGCTCAGCCTAGTTGTTCCTGGATGTTAAGCCACCCGAGTTTTTTTAGAATTGGTGTCACGTGATCACTCTTTCTAAATTTCCCATCGTGAGCTACTTTTGCGGTGAAGTTTATGCTTTGTTAAATGTCTGAGAGTAATGTTTTCGTGCACTTTCCCCACATGGTAGGGCAGTAGTTTAAATGAGAAAAAATCAGAGCATTGATAACGAGAAGGCTGGACTTGAAGTCGAGCTGTTTCTTTGTTTGACTTAGAAACATTAGTGTACCATTCAGCTTGGAACAGAGCTTATCAGTTCTCTTCGTCTTAACAGTAGTTAGGTAAATCGTCCACAACAATTATATATACGAGATGATTGCTAGCTAATATAAGATTCAAAGAGAGCTAGGTGAATCGTTGACTGGTGAGTTCGCTGTCCCATTTGGCTAAAAAGAGAAATGCGTAAATAGAGAATTATGAATTTAGACTAAAAACAGTGAGGTAGTAGAACATCCAAAGATTAGATAAAAGAGTCCTCCTCTACCGGAGTTCTGACATCAGTCTTAGCAAACTCTCCATTAGGGCGCAATAATATCTGAAAATCAGTCATAAAATACAATTTAATTAAATGATTAGCGCAGCTACTGAGTAGGCAGATAGAGAGTGAATTGTATGACGTGTGTCATTGTGGTAAATTGTTACAATTCTTTAGTGATTACACAACTTTAAAACAATGCCAATAATCCACAACTTTCACGTTGCATTATAAGAAATGTACAGTTACGTGTTCTGGTGACATCCTCCACCTATAAACTAATTGGTGCCTTTACATTACAAGGGTGATAGGGTGCACTTGAGACTAACATACATTTTTATAGCTGTTATAAACAAGCATCATTATAGATTGACTGTTAGCTCCACGAGAGTTATGCCCTCCATTGATATTACTTCATAAACCTTTCTTTGGGTAGCAATGCAATTAGCTGATTATATGTATGATAGACGTAAATAGAATATATATTAAATACTGAAAAAAATACGTTGAAATATCAACTATCCATAGTATATGAGAACAGATTTCCTTCTTGAAAATCTATTTCACGAATAATTTATGATAGAAACAATTGTGAGCACCAAATACAGGCAAGTAGGGGTCACCCTATCACAGGGAGCAATGGTAATAGTAACACAGAGAGGTCGGGGTATTGAAAGAGGCCAATTACCGCTCAATCAGACCACGATGCCAGCATCCGTCCGTCGGCCCAGCTCTCGTAGTCTGAACTCTTGTTCGAGGGACGGCTTCTGTGCGTTCATGTGCCACACCAACACCTGCGGGAGAGTGACGCTCAAAGACCAGGAAACTAAAGGAGAGGGGCAGATTCACGTGTAATTGCTACACAATGAAAACGGGCTCTTAGCAAGGCCGCTTAGATCTATAGGCAAAGCGTGGCTACGTGACATCAGAGAGGTCGTCTAATTTACCGATAGATTAAATTAGAGTGACAAGGCATTCTAGTGCACTAGAGTCAATGTCCTAAAATGGCAAAATAAAGGACCTTTAAAAGTTCATGGTAATTTAAAGTTGGGGTAGTCCACTTTTCTCGACTATTAATGTCCATTTCCCCTATATTGAGCGATCACAGATTCAAGGCTCACGTCTGCAGGTGTTGAAGGGATTGATTTTGGGCTCAACCTACCCAAGAAGGAAAGACGAGGCATTTAGCCAATAACAATGAATTTTACTTTCTGAAAATAAATGAAATGCTCATTGACCCTGGACAATTTACAGATGAATGCAAAGCCAAAAGTAGTCAAACGCCCTCTAGTGCCAGAACAGAGCAACATGTTCACCACTAACCCGGTGCAACGATCGGCAGTAATAACAATGAGATTTTTGAGAAGAATCAGACCGTTGGCATTAACCTCTTCTGTTGATGACTGGGAGAACGCATGAACAATGAACATCATATTACAATAAATATTAGAATAGAAGGGTCGCGGTAAGTAGCGCAACCAGTCGATGTGCTTGGTACGCCTAAATTCATAGGGGCAACGAGTAACCTCAAGTTGCTCTTTATTGAGTTCGGGAACTCCACGGGTTGCAGTATCAAGTACCCAAGTCGAAGAGGTCTATGTACCCCAGAACCACTTGAGATTAACTCGTTTGGTGAACCCATATGAGTTTACTCGACGCAATAATGGAAAGATGTTTGAATGGAAGGCAATAAGTTAGGATTTTGCACCAAGGATCAATCACCGCGTTATTGGCGTTTAAGAACGTGGTCAAAACCTAAACAAATTGATCCACAAGAGAGCTAAGCCCAAAAGGAAACTGTTATATCTACCACCTAAAGCAAACCACTACGATCACAAGTATTTTTCCTCGGCGCAAGTAATAGGGTCAGACTCCTTGTGCTCTTATCAGTATCTCACTTTAGTGCAACAATCAGCCCTCGGCTCCAATTCCTCCCTTTTGACGATCAAGGACAGGAAGTCGCTCTCAAGATATCCTCTCTTGCTGTGTAGCGAGAAGCTAGCCTCGGGTTTGCTGAGAAGCAGCTGTACGTTCACAGCGAAGCCTGCCATGTCGATTGGGAAGTTCCTCTGTGGCATCCAGCCCACCATCCAGTCGGTGACCCTGGGCGCCTCCTTAGGGTCTCCCTGACGGCACAGGCACAAAGGACGCTCCACCATCACGCCACCCACCAGACCCACGGGCCACACCGACACTCGCTTGGTCCACCGCATCTGCAAAGATTTTGCTAAGTTTCATGACTGCTGAAAACACATACAATTCATGTGGGAATGGCTCCATATTTTAAATTATGAGATTATATAACATTAGAGGCCCATCTCCAGGGCGCAGAATTTATATTCCTAATTGAAATCGGAATGTTTCACGCAGGCCTGGTCTTTGAAGACTGATGGGGACAGTCAGCCGCAGGTCACCTCTTGGAAGAGCTCGATGGAATATGAGTTATCATCATCGGCGAAGTAGACGACGGCGTGGGCGTCAGGGGAGCAGTTGTGACGCAGCCACGAAATGCCGGCGTTGCGCTGTAGGACCCCGCGTGGACGGTACCAGCGCGGAGCCTGGAGGGAGGAGAGAGCATGGGTGACGTCTTGGGAGTTAATAGTTGTAAAGCGTGCATCATTAAGCGGAACAGATAGCAATGCTAAATAGAAAGGTAATAAAAGAAAACATCTAAGTTTATTTTCCTTAGATTCACCAATACAACATAATGTTTTAGCGAGCTAAATAATATAACTTTTGTTATCTCAATTCTCTCAAAAAAAAGCTATTTCTCTCTAATGTAGCAAGAGCCATATGGTTTAGCATTGCTCTTCTGCTTTATATTCGAATGAATATTGAAGAGAAAACATAACAGAGACGTATTTACGAGAATCTTGATGAAATTCGTTGATCGTAGTTTTCGACCGATATGAACCTTTGTACATGGATGGATGATTATTCATTTAATAGAACATTACCACTTTATTTTTTTAGTATTTTATCATTTCCCTATTATTTTTGTCTGCTATTTTTTCATGATGATAAATTTTGCATTGGTTTTTATTGTATATATCGAGGTTGGTTGAGATAAGGTGACCAAGGGAAAGAGGGTACTTGTGGGACCCGCGGGACTCGGGGTTTCGGGGAACCCGGGGGACTTGGAAGACCAGGAGGATTTGAGGGGACTGTGGGACCCTCTTGAGGTCCCTGTGAATCCTGGAACCTCTGATCCCCCCTTCCATAGCTGTAAGACCCATACACAGAAGAATGTATAAATGTGGAGTGCTTGAGTAGAGAAATAAGTTATTACAGTCTACAGCATTGCTGACGCAGAGGTGGAGAGCCGCGTCGAGGCTGGTCGAGGTGCGTCGAAATCAGTTGAAACATGTTGAGGCAAGTAGAGTTGGGTGCGATGAGCCGAAATGATTCGAGAAAAACCGAGATGAGCAAAGACGAGGAGACTCGAGGGACCCGGGGGCCTTGGGTTACCCTCCAGGGCTCATCGGGCTCTTTTGAGACTAAAGGGACTTCTGCCTTCCTTCCACACCGCTCCCACCCAAGAATGCTTGAGTAGAAAATTAGTTATTACAGTCGCCAAGATTACCGGCGCAGAGGGGGAGAGCCGCGTCAAGGCTAGTCGAGGTGCGTCGAGATCAGTCATAACATGTCGAGACAAGTCGAGATGGGCGCGACGAGTCGAGACGGGCCGGAATGAGTCTAGACAAGCCCAGATGAGCTGAGACGAGGGGACTCGAGGGACCCAGGAAGCTCGGGGGACCCTAGGGACTTGAGTTACCTTCCGGGACCTATCGGGCTCCTTTGAGACCCGAAGGACCTCTGTCCCCCCACCCTATCCCCCTAAACGATATGTATGATGTCAATAATGTGAGCAGTTTTTCAGCCCATGATGAACCTACCTTTTCTTTCCTCTTCACGATCCAGAATTTAATAAAGTAATGCTAGTGTTTTTGTGCGAGAATTTCTGTTTGTAATTTTGTGAATAAGTGTTTTTTAGTCCGTGCTCGCTTGCGCGTGCGCGGACCATACGCAATTTCTGTTGTTGACCTTTACCGCATAACTATAAATCTTGTGGTGCGTTGCGGTTGACGTTGATCTGATCCGTGAAGCCGTAGACATCGTACCAATTTTCGACTATACTATCTGTGAGCACTTGCGTGCGTACATATTAATCTTGAGGCTCAGAGGGGTTGGAGGCGTGGATTCGTTTTGTCTGAGTCTTTATCTTACATGAATAAATAAATTGAACTTAAAATAAACTAGACCGCGAAGCTGTAAACATTGTTGTTGCGTAGCTGTTGGAGCCGACTTAGTCCGTGTAGCCGTAAACCTTGTACCAATTTCGACGATACTATCTGTGCGCACTGGCGCACACTCATGAGGTTCTAAGGGGTTGGAGACGGGGATTCATTTCATTTCGTTTCGTCTGAGTCTTCATCTTACCTGAATAAATAAATTGTACTAAAACAACTCAACCGTGTAGCTGTTAACATTGTGTTGCCTTTCTGTCGGAGCTGACTTTGACCGTGTAGCCGTGAACCTTGTACTAATCTCGACGATGCAACCTGTGCGCACTGGCGTGCATACATATTACTCTTGAAGTTCTAAACGATTGAAAGGGGAGATCCGTTTTGTATAAACGTTTTTCTTGTGCGCACTAGCGTGCGTCTGACACGACTGAAATTTACAAAATGTTCTGACTTTGACAACGCTGTTTTTCTCGCATGCCGAGGCGTGCGAGCCTACTGGAATCCATAATCGTCGAGCCCTACGGGGGAGCCGGTTATGACTCTCGTTGGGCCTCCGGTGGAAATGAGGCTTAAATCTAATCAAATTTAACTTTACTCGGGAATTTCGAAACTTTTTAGTTCCTCGATTGTCCCAGAGTTTTTAGGTAAAAATCTGGCTAAATGTCTGCTAGGTACAGCGTGGCGTCTCCTGCACCTGGCAGTCTAATGGTCTGCTAGGTTCAGAGTGGAGTCTCCCGCACCCAGCTGCCTAGGCCGGCTGAACCCCCAAACCCCTTCCTACCTATTTAAGCTAGGTCTGCCGAGCTATGTCATTCATGAGAGCTAGCAAAGCTGCTAACCGTAAGGAGTGCATTGTTAAGATAGCAGGGGAAGGAGGAGGCCCCGTATGGCTCTTACTACATTACAGAGAAATAGCTTTTTGTTGAGAGAATCGAGATAAAAAAAAGTTATATTATTTTCCGCTTCTTAAGAGTCATATGGTTTAACATAGAAAATCCCACCATGTAGCGCAAGCTGGCCAATGTCAGGACAGCACAGAAGTTTGATGGATCGACTGCATCTTAAACTGGGTGTTCCCAAAGCTCTTTTGCCGTGGATGAAACTGATAACACATTTGTATGAGTGGTGGTAAGGACTGTAATCATAGGCCAAGACAAGTATTGCTTGGTGCCTACAACAGCCAATATACTAGCTCATAGTGGCCAAACAATATGCGGATCTGGAGTACGAGCAGCCAGGTAATGGCAGTAAAATCCTCAATATTGTAGTATCTATCATGTGTACTTTAGCTAATATGGTAACCTTGCCGTACAGTGAGTCCGATAAAGTAATTATATACTGAGGAAACCGACGTAATCTTTATCCTGAAGCCGTAACGTTGAGTACTTCATACCGATATGGTAAGATAATCAATACATGTACCATATAATATGTACCAAAGTTTCTGCAGTAGCTAACGTAATGTCACAAACCTTTGACGCGAGAGGGACTATCCACCTAGTTCTTAGTGAGACGCAAGGTTGGTTAGGGTTCCCCACTGCAAAACGGTACTTGTGCCCACGTGGGGGCGACTTTCAGAACTCCTTGGATATGAAGTCTTGGAGAGGGACCCCACGCGTCCAAGCGAGAGATGAGTCAAATTTTCGGCATCGTGAGCTTTAGTGAAGGCATGCGGTGTGGCCTCATTGATAAACGAGCAGATGTAATGCCCTCTCGATGATGTCGTGAGTAGTTTGACTGAAGTATGATGGATGAGCAACAAGTCAACGTTCGACGAACATCGTGCTAAGAAGGCGTTGAGTATGGTCATAGGGCCCACGCCGTGTGCCCGGCCATCCGGCAGCAGTGAGGCGATAGAGATGAGCGGTGTCGTGTGGGTGAGGGTCTAGTTTTAGTACTGCAACTTGTCAGCGGTGAGAACGAACGCGCATGGAGGGTTCTTGGAGAAATGTAGCCCCGTGCGTGCAGTTGCTGCAATCTCAGAGACCCTGTTTCCTGCTGCGAGAGCGACGAGCAACCGAGTCTTCTGAAAGAGCACCAATACCTACGTCGTCTGTGTAGTGAAGCGAGGGGAGGCGAGCATGTCGAGAATCGGCTCCAACTTCCACTGCGGCACGAAACATAGTTGTGGTGGGTTCTCGTGAAACTGGGCCTTAGCCAGTTCCTCGAAGATCGCCTCGCGGGTCGTGACGCCAAACCCATGATCAAGAGGCAAATGAAGTGCCTTCCTGTAAGCCAAAACTGTAGGAGGAACGAGCCGCTTCTACTTGCCGGCATAGAGCAGGAACGGGAAGGAGGTGGACTGGTTGATGGACTGCACCTTTGTGGCGCGTAGCCGCGATTGGAAACTAGTACAGCAGCTTTTGGTATTGGTGTTGTGTGGAATGCCTGTGCGTGTTGACCAGGGTGTCTACAAGCGATCTATTGTATTTGATGGTGAGCACAGTTTGGAAAAATTTGATGCGAGATAACTTGAGAAGGGTCGTGATGTTAGAGGCACCTCCCTGCCTTCGACACGCTTGGGACGATTCGAGGGCGGGCGAAAGGTCGTTGAAGGATGCGACGACCTTGGGCCCCCTCAGTGCGTTGGGGTGGTCGGGCATCACGAAGACGCCGTTATAGCGGTACGTCTCGAGCTTGTGGGGCACATGGTGGATCAGGTTGTATAAAGGAAACATATATTTCCTTTCACTGAGTCCAGTCTCATTGGAGGGAAAACTACGAAACGGAGCTGCAAAAAGTGAGAAGTTGTGGTTTCCGGATGCGCAAAGAGGTCTGTTTGCCTAGTCCCGCGCAGGGCATAGAGGAGGGCGAGGCCTTGAGGCGTCGCGTCCACTTTTTTTCTACTGGTAGGAGGCGTGAGAGCTGATCGGCTCAAATGTTCTGCGATCCTGGAAGGTAGGTCGCGAGACACAATAGGTGACGGCGCTGGAGGATCTTAGGAGCTGTGCTCCGCACTTCTGCCACGCCAGGGCCTTGCTGGAGCCCAAATGGTTCACCATGGTTACCCCCGCCCTGTTGTCTGACAGCACGCGGATTGTAGTGTGGTGCCAATGAGCTCGTGCCCGCAGCTCACGTACGATGGCCGGCGATTCCTTCGACGTAACACGAAGAATACATCCCAATGGCGACCAGCGGCCGTAAGACTGCTAGTCGCTGCAGCATACAGCCCCCGCGCGTCGCCCGATGCGTCCGTCCACATGAGGTGCTTCGGTGGCGGCATTACGAACGGGACGTGGGAGTGAAGGAAAACCACGCTGCTCCTCCGCTGTACCGCGCAAGGTAGGGATTGTTGAGATGGCTGGGCTTGCTGGATAGGCGCAAGGATCGTGCAGCTAGCACCGCTCTGTTGAGGAAGTGGTGAGCATGGCGTAGGTAAGGTGTTCGTTAATACATAAGGCTGAGGGAACTCTGATGCTGTCAAAGCGAGAGTTCTGCGGGGAAGTATCTCCGTGGCCCTGTGGCGGTCGATATGCTGTGAGGTCAGGGCGATGGGCCCGGCCTCTACATTGAGTGTTACCCCCAAGAAGTCGAACTGCTGGGTGGCTTGAGGGAGTAAGTCGCAGACCGTCTGGGTGGTGCGCCGTCAGTGCCTGGAGCAGCCAGTCGTCGATATAGAAGGCCGCATCTATCCCTTGTTGGTGGAGCAAGCGAAAGGGTAGCTTCGCGATCGTTGCAAAGACTTTGGGTCACAGGTTGAGGCCGAATGGGAGAGCCGAGAATAGGTACCGTTGGCTTCGTAGTTTGAAGGCCAGAAACTTTAGGAACCTGGGATGAGTTGAGACACGTAGGAGAGCGTCCTTGGTGTCCAACTTGGTGAACCAGAGGGGACTTCAGCACCGCTTGTATTCGTTGCAGGTTGGACCCTCAAAACGCAGTTATTGGAATGTATTTGTTCAGTTCTGAGAGGTCGATCAATAGGTGATCCACTAGCAAATCCTTGGGGACTGCAATGATACGAGATGCTAAAGCTGGTTGTTTGGACCCTGCCGTGACTATGCCTTTGCGCAGGAAGTCTAACATGAGGGGGTTGAGAACGCTTTCATGTTGTCTGTGCGGGACAGTGTAATCGAGAGGAGGGGGTTGTGGCACCTCTCTCAAAAGAGGCCAAGGCGTTGTTTTGCGCCTGTGTGCTTGGTGACTCCTGAGGGCCGCCGTAAGAAGAGAGTTAGTACTTACATGAAGGGGAACGGTCCCGCTTTCCACAGTCGCCTGAGGACTTGGAGCGGGGTGGAGTGCTCATACGAACAATGCAGTGGATGCGAGAAGGAACACCCGTCAGTGACGCGCTGAGGATCTAGCCACGCAGGGTCTGAGCGACCTGAGCGCGGAGCTGGAGATCCTTTGTACGTACTTCTGCCGGGATGTGTCGGAAAGAAGAAGTGGTCTTGCCAAGAGTGGTCTCGAAATGAGCCTTTGGGGAGGGGGGGGAGGCGATAGGTGCGTTAGCGAATTCCCTCAGGGTCCCTATTCTATGGCAGCCTGATATAAGGCGCCAAGTCTACATTTGACCAGGAGTCGAGCTCCTTATAATTGGGATGCTCTGTCTCGTTGCACGATATTTGTTCCTGAACACCGCATAGGACTGCCTGGAGGCGCTGTCATGGTCGAGGTCTATGTTGCACTCGACTGACCTGGTTATGTGACATCTCGAATAAACCGAATAGCCGAAGGCACTTGGTATGGAGGTCATTGTTGAGCACAATGCGAGCCTGTGACGCGGTCATCTGATGACTCGCGATCGCTCGCCTGTCGCTGAGATGATTTTGTGTGACAGTAAATTTGAGTTGATAAAATTTGTGAGTCAAAAAAATGTGTCAACAAAATTTATGGCGACAAAATTTACTGTTGACAAAATTTTGTGTCGACAAAATTGGTGTGTCGACAAAATTGGTGTGTCGACAAAATTGGTGTGTTGACAAAATTGGTGTGTTGACAAGATGTGTCAACAAAATTTGTGTGTTGACACGATGTGTCAACAAATTTCTTTGTCGGCAAAACATGTGTGTTGACAAGATGGTTGACTTGACAAATTTATGTGTCGACATAGGTTTTACGTTGACAAAAGTTTTGTGTCAACAAAGGTTTTGTGTCGACAAAGAATTTGTGTTGACAAAGGTTTTGTGTCGACAAAGGTTTTGTGTCAACAAAGGTTTTGTGTCTACAAAGGTTTTGTGTCTACAAAGGTTTTGTGTCGACAAAGGTTTTGTGTCGACGAAGGTTTTGTGTTGACGAAGGTTTTGTGTCGACGAAGGTTTTGTGTCGACGAAGGTTTTGTGTCAACAAAGGTTTTGTGTCGACAAAGGTTTTGTGTCAACAAAGGTTTTGTGTTTTAGAAGTGGCTGACCCGACCTACAGCGCCCGTCTAATGATTATCGCAGGGTCCTCTGGCAAGCAGTTCCACACAAGTTATTTGGTAACAAAACAGGAAACAGTACTTTAGGTGGTGCAGATTTAAACTCTTCGATGGTTTTAGAGTTTATTATAAAATTAAGACACAAAGCTTGGGAGACCTAACTAGGAGCAAAAGCTCTAGAGCAAAGTGAGGGGGAACCAGAATGTCAAGTCAAGTAGCAGATACAAACTCGACTGCAAAACAAAAAAAATGAATGCAGTTAGGCACAGGCTAAAGGACAAAAATAATATTTGAATAGTAATTCAAATAAAAACAGCAACCTTAGAATTCTGTAGGAAAAGGTAAAATATTAAATTAAAACCTAACCAGTATATGTACACTAGTGTTCACTACTGCAATATAGACTTTATTATGCAGAGTTGACAAGAAATATCAGGGAACATGACTCATTAGGACAGCCAACAGCTGTTACCCAACAATATATTACACAATATCACAGCAGTATATTTCCACTAGAGTTTAGTTAAAGTTCACAATTCTAATTTAACAATTACTTGGTCCAGCACTCCAGGCTGCTTGGATCACACCCAGCTGGTAATCCCAGGTGGCAAGCTGTTGGGGCAATCACAATTATTATTGTTGACAAACCAGGGCACACAACCGTAAACAAAATATTATCATACCAAACATCCATAGACTATTTATAGCATATTTCATGCAAAGTAACCCTCATATGGTCAGTCATGATTAATATCTGTACTTGGAAAATAAAGGCTCAGGATCACAGTCTACTGCTCCACCAACAAAAGCTGGATACCAGACTCTTCCTTCTGTCATTACAGTACCTCACCCCCCAGCCTTATGCTGCAAAGAAGAATCAGTGATTAGGATGAACATCCCAACCATAAAAATCAATCACCTTATCTGGGTGGAGCTGCAGACCTCAAGAGCACAGGCTATGGCGTCGAGCAAACTGACAAAACAAATCAACATGATCAAGAACAGGTCAGCTAGTTAGGGAACATAAGAAAAATGATTGACCACCCACCAATTTAATGAATATCACAGCCTACACCCTCAAATTGGGATGGTATTGCACAATTTACCAAAGTGGGAATCAAGAACAATGGATCATAAAAATGAAAGCCGATGAACAAACTTTTACAGTGCTATCAAGCTGTACATAGATAAGCACAACCGCAATGGCACTTGAGTTGAAAGATTTATTGTGACTGACAACCAATCAGCTTTGCTCACCTCTAGAAGTGCAACCACATGCTGAACAGCTGGAAGTGCAGCCCCGCAGGGACACTCCCAGAGGCAATCTGAGAGTCAAGGCAGATGGATGTCCAGGGCAGGTTCCAGCAGCAAGGAGAAATGAGAAGAGCTGAAACACAGATATTGTGAACAACCCATCCCACATCCCCCCACCATTCCAGGCAGGCACTAGGCAGTCCACCACCACGCCCTCATAAAGCTGCTACATATTACCATTTATCACAGCATTATTATGCAAACATTTCACCATAAGACATCTGTACATGATGAAATCAAATGTATCCTAGCTTAATATTACCACCATTTCACTCTCAAATTTGCCCATATATCCACATGATAAAATCAAATGCAGCATCTAATCAATACAGCATCATATATCACAGTGTCTATTAAACCCTCTCCATCTACTTCAGTGGCCAAAGATGAAGCATGATGCTAGGCACCTCTCTGGAACCCCTCACCAAGGTACTATATTACAGTGGAAGAAGTGCTCACCTTCTCCCTCTCGTAAACCTTCACAATTATCTTGATTGATGTCAGCACAGTTCTCTGGAACTGCACACTGGACTGATGGCACTTGATGTTCAGAGTGTGCAGTTATCAATAAATGTTTTACCTTTGATTATCAATCACAATCACCCAGCAATTTACTGTAAAATCTCTGAAAGAATTTCCAAGATATTAAAAGGGGAGGAAAGAGGAATGATGACCTAGCGCCAAACACCAACTAAACACAGTATAAACACAAACTGTGCATGGGTGGTACAGCAAAAGGCTGCACCACAACAGTGTCAACAAAGGTTTTGTGTCGACAAAGGTTTTGTGTTGACAAAATTTGTGTCGACGAAGTTGTTTGTCAACAAAATTTGTGTTGACAGATTGTCAACAAATTAGGTGTCGACAAAATGTTTCACCAAATTATGTGTCGACAAAATTTGTCGACAAATTTTGTGTCACCAATGTGTCTACAAATTTTGTGTGTCAACAATGTGTAGACAAAATTGTTGTGTTGACAAATTATGTGTAGACAAAGTTTTGTGTCAACAAAATTCATCAACAAATTAATTGTATTGACAAATCTGTCAATATTTTGTGTAGCCACAAATTTCTGTGTCAACAAAATGTTGTTGACAAATTTCTGTCATCAATAAGTTGTTGACATAATTTGTAGACATAATTTGTAGACATAATTTGTAGACATAATTTGTAGACATAATTTGTAGACATAATTTGTAGACATAATTTGTAGACATAATTTGTATACAAAATTTGTAGACAAAATTTGTAGACAAAATTTGTTGACAAAATTTGTGTTGAAAAAATTGTCGACAAATTTTTTGTGGCAAATTTGTGTGTCGACAAAATTTGTGTCGACAAAATTTTTGTGTCAACAAAATTTTTGTGTCGACAAAATTTTTGTGTCGACAATTTTTGTGTCGACAAAATTTTTGTGTCGACAAAATTTTTGTGTCGACAAAATTTTTGTCGACAAAATTTTTGTGGCGACAAAATTTTTGTGTCAACAAATTTGCCGACAAATTTATGTCTACAAATTTCTGTGTGGACAAAACTTCAGAGTGGACGAAACTTCAGAGTGGACGAAACTTCAGAGTGGACGAATCTTCAGAGTGGACGAATCTTCAGAGTGGACGAATCTTCAGAGTGGACGAATCTTCAGAGTGGACGAATCTTCAGAGTGGACGAATTTTCAGAGTGGACGAATTTTCAGAGTGGACGAATTTTCAGAGTGGACGAATTTTCAGAGTGGACGAATTTTCAGAGTCGACGAATTTTCAGAGTCGACGAATTTTCAGAGTCGACGAATTTTCAGAGTCGACGAATTTTCAGAGTCGACGAATTTTCCGTCTCCACGAAACTTCCGTCTCCACGAAACTTCCGTCGCCACGAAACTTCCGTCGCCACGAAACTTCCGTCTCCACGAAACTTCCGTCTCCACAAAACTTCCGTCTCCACAAAACTTCCGTCTCCACAAAACTTCCGTCTCCACAAAACTTCCGTCTCCACAAAACTTCCGTCTCCACAAAACTTCCGTCTCCACAAAACTTCAGTCTCCCCAAAATTTCAGTCTCCCCAAAATTTCAGTCTCCACAAAATTTCCGTCTCCACAAAATTTCCGTCTCCACAAAATTTCCGTCTTCATAAAATTTCCGTGTCGACAAAATTTCCGTGTCGACGAAATTTCCGTGTCGACGAAATTTCGTGTCGACGAAATTTCCGTGTCGACGAAATTTCCGTGTCGACGAAATTTCCGTGTCGACGAAATTTCCGTGTCGACGAAATTTCCGCGTCGACGAAATTTCCGCGTCGACGAAATTTCCGCGTCGACGAAATTTCCGCGTCGACGAAATTTCCGCGTCGACGAAATTTCCGCGTCGACGAAATTTCCGCGTCGACGAAATTTCCGCGTCGACGAAATTT